>BLSH010069633.1:594891-606692 GCA_018402905.1 Glandirana rugosa | reverse complement strand
TATACTGTGCTGTTCTTTTCTGGCACCCCTACACGGTGCTCTCCTTGCCCCCTATACTGTGCTGTGCTCTCCGAGCCCCATACTGTGCTGTTTCCTCCTGGCTCCCCTATACTTTTCCTTCCTGGATCCCCTGTGCTCTGCCCTGCTGACCCCCTGTACACAGCGTATCTCAAGTTTGACCCAGACTTGAGCATCTGTGCAAAAGAACAAGCAAAAGTTTCACATTAAGGAGGTAAGTTTTAATGTTTATTCTATTATTTAATGCTATTTCTAAGCATAATTGGTGTTATATCTACAGCTCGCTGATCACATCAATGTTCCGTGAGCTGTAGATATGAAAATTATTTCAGGGGTTCCCCTAGATCTCAGACTTTTGCCAGGTGTTCCTCGAAGGTAAAAAGGTTGAGAAACACTGCTATATACTATACACTGAATGAGCTGTATATACAGTATTTACCTTCAGCTTCTTTAGCAAGACAGTGGTCGCCTTGGAGGTGTGTTTGGGGTCGTTATGTTGGAATACTGACCTGCGGCCCAGTCTCCAAAGGGAGGGGATCATGCTCTGCTTCAGTATGTCACAGTACATGTTGGCATTCATGGTTCCCTCAATGAACTGTAGCTCCCCAGTGTCGGCAGAACTCATGCAGCCCCAGACCATGATACTCCACCACCATGCTTGACTGTAGGCAAGTCACACTTGTCTTTGTACTCCTCACCTGGTTGTCGCCACACACGCTTGACACCATCTAAACCAAATAAGTTTATCTTGGTCTCATCAGACCACAGGACATGGTTCCAGTAATCCGTGTCCTTAGTCTGCTTGTCTTCAGTAAACTGTTTGTGGTCTTTCTTGTGCATCATCTTTAGAAGAGGCTGTCTTCTGGGACGACAGCCATACAGACCAATTTGATGCAGTGTGCGGCATATGGTCTGAGCACTGACAGGCTGACCCCCCCACCCCTTCAACATCTGCAGCAATGTTGGCAGCATTCATACATCTATTTCCGAAAGACAACCTCTGGATATGATGCTGAGCACATGCACTCAACCTCTTTGGTCAACCATGGTGAGGCCTGTTCTGAGTGGAACCTGTCCTGTTAAACCGCTGTATGGCCTTGGCCACCGTGCTGCAGATCAGTTTCAGGGTCTTGGCAATCTCATTATAGCCTAGGCCATCTTTATGTAGACCAACAATTCTTTATTCAGATTCTCAGAGTTCTTTGCCATGAGGTGCCATGTTGAACTTCCAGTGACCAGTAAGAGAGAGCGAGAGCGACAACACCAAATTTAAAACACCTGCTCCCCATTCACACCTAAGACCTTGTAAAACTAACGAGTCACATGACAACGAGAAGGAAAAATTGCTAATTGGACCCAATTTGGACATTTTCACTTAGGGGTGTACTTATTTTTGTCGCCAGTGGTTTAGACATTAATGGTTGTGCGTTGAGTTATTTTGAGGGGACAGCAAATTTACACTGTTATACAAGCTGTACACTCACTACTTTACATTGTAGCAAAGTGTCATTTCTCCACTGTTGTCACATGTAAAGATCGAATAAATTATTTACAGAAATGTGAAGGGTGTACTCACTTTTGTGAGATACTGTAGTCTACACTAAAGGCATTATATTATATATACAGTATAAACAATAGGAAGGTACATACAGTTGTATGCAAAAGTTTAGGAACCCCTGACAATTTCCATGATTGTCATTTATAAATATTTGGGTGTTTGGAACAGCAATTTCATTTTGATCTATCAAAAAACTGAAGGACACAGTAATATTTCAGTAGTGAAATGAGGTTTATTGGATTAACAGAAAATGTGCAATATGCATCAAAACAAAATTAGACAGGTGCAAAAATTTGGGCACCCTTGTCATTTTGTTGATTTGAATACCTGTAACTACTTAGCGCTGATTAATTGGAACACACAGTTGGTTTGGGGACCTCAAAACAACTCTCAAATGACCTGAATACAAAGATTGTTCTACATTATGGTTTAGGGGAAGGCTACAAAACGTTATCAGAGATATAAGCTGTCAGTGTCCATTGTGAAGAATATAGTGAGGGAATGGAAGACCACAGGCACAGTTCTTGTTAAGGCCAGAAGTGGCAGGCCACAAAAAATATTGGAGAGGCAAAGGCGAAGGATGGTGTGAATGGTCAAAAACAGCTCACAGACCACCTCCAAAGACCGCCAACATCAACTTGCTGCAGATGGTGTCACTGTGCATCGTTCAACAATTCAGCACACTTTTCACAGGGAGAAGCTGTATGGGAGAGCGATGCAAAAGAAGCCTTTTCTGCACACACTAACAAAATACAAATGATTCAGCGCTGAATCAAATTGACACTTTTTAAAAGCTGCTCAACACTTTTGGTAAAATTGTTAAACCAAATCTGACAAAAAATATGGGTATAAATGTGGAGCGCTAAAATTCACACAAAACATTTAAATATATATGCAATAGTCCATTTCTGAACGATATCCTGGTATAGGAAGTAGTACACAGAGACAGCTAGGTGAGGCTAAAAAAATGCAAAGGTGTGTAGCAGTGCCCCTCCACCAGTCACTCCAGCCTCTCACCTCACAGATTTGACCTCCCAGAGGTCACAGCACTTTTAGAAGCAAGCCTTCGCACTTCCAGCTTCCACCATGCGTTTTTGGAACCGCATAAAATCCACAAATCGCATCAGGTCCATAAAAATCGCATCAGGTCCATAAAAAGTAAACACCAGATCTAATGCTCTCTGTCATAACTTTAATCGCATCATAAAAACAAGATAAAACACTCACATGTTTATGCACCTATCTCCAGGTGCAGGAATACGAGTGTGGTAACAATTGACTGGCGTGTCAGTCGCACAGGGTAGCCTAGAGATGTGACATCATCTCTAGGCTACCCTGTGCGACTGAAATGCCAGTCAATTGTAACCACGCTCGTAATCCTGCACCTGGAGATAGGTGCATAAACATGTGAGTGTTTTATCTTGTTTTTATGATGTGATTATGACAGAGAGCATTAGATCTGGTGTTTACTTTTTATGGACCTGATGCGATTTTTATGGACCTGATGCGATTTGTGGATTTTATGTGGTTCCAAAAACGCATGGTGGAAGCTGGAAGTGCGAAGGCTTGCTTCTAAAAGTGCTGTGACCTCTGGGAGGTCAAATCTGTGAGGTGAGAGGCTGGAGTGACTGGTGGAGGGGCACTGCTACACACCTTTGCATTTATTTAGCCTCACCTAGCTGTCACGGTGTACTTCTTCCTATACCAGGATATCGTTCAGAAATGGACTATTGCATATATATTTAAATGTTTTGTGTGAATTTTAGCGCTCCACATTTATACCCAAATTTTTTTTCTGCACACACGTCACAAACGGAGTCGCTTGAGGTATGCAAACGCACATTTGGACAAAGACTGAGTTATTTGGTCATAACAAGGGGCGTTATGCATGGCGGCAAAAGAACACAGCGTTCCAAGAAAAACACTTGCTACCCACAGTAAGATTTGGTGGAGGTTCCATCATGCTGTGGGGCTGTGTGGCCAGTGCCGGTACTGGGAATCTGGTTAAAGTCGAGGGTCGCATGAATTCCACTCAATATCAGCAGATTCTTGAGAATAATGCAGAGGAATCAGTCACAAAGTTGAAGTTACACCGGGGCTGGATATTTCAACAAGACAACGACCCAAATCACTGCTCAAAATCTACTCGGGCATTTATGCAGAGGAACAAGTACAATGTTCTGGAATGGCCATCCCAGTCCCCAGACCTGAATATCATTGAACATCTGTGGGGTGATTTGAAGCGGGCTGTCCATTGTCGGCAATCATCAAACCAAACTGAACTGGAAATATTTTGTAAAGAGGAATGGTCCAAAATACATTCATCCAGAATCCAGACACTCATAACAGGCTATAGGAAGCGTCTAGAGGCTGTTATTTCTGCTAAAGGAGGCTCTACTAAATATTGATGTGATTTTTCTGTTGGGGTGCCCAAATTTATGCACCTGTCTAATTTCGTTTTGATGTATATTGCGCATTTTCTGTTAATCCAATAAACCTCATTTCACTACTGAAATATTACTGTGTCCTTCAGTTTTTTGATAGATCAAAATGAAATTGCTGTTCCAAACACCCAAATATTCATAAATGACAATCATGGAAATTGTCAGGGGTTCCTAAACTTTTGCATACAACTGTATATATTCTTACACTGCCTGAACAGACTCTATATACTATACATTGAATGAGTTGTATATAGTCTACACCATGGTTTTTCAACCAGGGTTCCGTGGAACCCTAGGGTTCCTCCATAGGTTGCTAGGGGTGCCTTGAGCAATGGTCAATTTCTCCTTCTCAGATAAATTCCCAATGACATCATTGATCTTTTTAGCTATCTGTAAGGGGGTAATTCTTCCCAATGACCACAAGTATAAGAAGCATTCTTACCATTGACCATCACACTAATGTATCATGAGTTGTAGATATTTCATTTTTAGCAGGGGTTCCCCATGACTAGAGAATTAGATCAAGGGTTCCTTGGTGTTGAAAAGTTTGAGAAAGCCCGGTCTGCACTAAAGGCATTGCAATATATATATATTTATTTCCTTTAGGTAGGTACTTATATAGTGCCGTCAATTTACGCAGTGCTTTACATATACATTGTAAATTCACATCAGTCCCTACCCTCAAGGAGCTTACAATCTAAGGTCCCTAACTCACATTCATACATACACATACTCGGGGCAATTTTAGACAGGATCTAATTAACCTACCAGCATGTCTTTGGAGTGTGGGAGGAAACCGGAGTACAAAAATAGCTGTAAAATAGTCCTGGAAAGTCCTAGAGGTCTGCAAAAGGAAGGAAATGGGGGTAAGGGTGGGACAAGTGACCTACAAAGAAATGGGGACAGGGAAATAACTTTAAATATTTAAAAAAAAATAAAAACATAAAAAAAGCAAAAATGGAGGTGAATGTGGATCATCTTCAAACTGGGTCTGAAAAGTATTAATTAACGGTAGAAGCCATATAACTGTTCTAAAATCATCTTCAAACTGTGTCAAAAAAGTATAAATAAGCCGGGAGAACCCATATCACTGTTCTGCAAACATCTGGAAACTGTGTGTGTCACTTTAAATAAAACCGGTAACCAGACGTTACAGATGTGTGCAGAACAGATGTTCAGTTATTCCCGCCTATATTAAAAGTGACACACAAACATGTTTTTATTATGTTTTTATTTTTTTTTTAATATTTAAAGTTATTTCCCTGTCCCCATTTCTTTGTAGGTCACTTGTCCCACCCTTACCCCCATTTCCTTCCTTTTGCAGACCTCTAGGACTTTCCAGGACTATTTTACAGCCATTTTTGTGCCCTAAAAGTTCGGGTCCCCATTGATTTCAATGGGGTTCGGGGTCCGGGACAAAGTTCGGGTTCTGTCCGGACCCAAACCCGGACTTTGTCCCGAAGTTCGGCCGAACCAGAAGAACCCGGACTTCTAGAAGTTCGCTCAACTCTAATTATAATACATGGTACACCTATATAAGAAATTACATAAAACATCCTATTGTATCATCAAGAGCGTAGTAGCGGTCATAAAATATAATCATGAGCGTGGTAGTAGTCATAAGAATGGAATAGTACATGATGAGAAATTATAAAGGGATGGAAATTGTGTAGTTGACCAAAGTTATCATATATATACTGGAATAAATTAAAAGATATGTCGGGATATGCATTAGGTAAACATGGTTAAATAGGGCATATATGAATTACGGACATATATGTAGGTATATGTACGCCAGGGTAAAAAATATATAGAACTGTATTACTAGATACAGTTTGTAATTAAAAGTCATATGTTAACGTTAATGTAATTGGAATATATTCAATTCTGATATGTGAGAGCAGTGATGCTTCAGAAAACAGGAATGGGATAAAGTATGAAGAGTCATAACTCTACTCGCACAGGAATGTGTGGCTTGAAAATATTGAACATATTATGATAATGTTCAGATCACTTATGAGGAAAAAAAGTTCAAGCGGCAGGTTCCCAATGGTGATAGGAAGGCTAAAGAATGGTAGAAACTTTTATACATTCATTGATGCCACCAGGTGAGAGGACATCTAAGGTATAAATCCAGAAGGTCTCTCGGGCGCAGAGTTTTTTGAAACGCTCAGCTGCTGGGAGGGTATTAGATATTTGCTCTATGACCCAGACCTTCAAGCCAGAGGTGGATTTTTTGTGTACCTCTCGAAAGTGCCTAGGCACACTAGGGGGGTCCTCACCCTCTTCTATGAACCTCCTATGTTCACCAAAACGGCACCTTAGTGGACGAATGGTACGACCCACATAGATGAGCCCACAAGGACACATAAGTCCATAGATGACGAAATTGGATGAGCAATTATAGAAAGCATCCAGCATATAGGTTTTCCCTTTGGTATGGAAAGACTTTTGACCGTGGTGTACAAAGGCACAAGTCTTGCAAAGCGCTTTACGACATTGGTACATCCCTACCAATGGTATAAGTACTGGCACTGTAGGTGGTACATTGTTGGTTTTAAGTTTACTAGTGGCAATGTTCCCTTTTGTCGTTGCAGTATTCCACAAACTCGTTAATTAGGCCCAGGGGGCCGTCCCAAACGATGATAACACCATCTATATATCTGAAAAAAAAGATGATGTTGGTGGCAAAGGGGTTATTGGACAAGATGAAATTCTTTTCCCAGTAACCCTTGGCCAGATTGGCGTATGAGGGTGCAAAATTGGCCCCCATGGCCGTGCCTTGAATCTGAAGAAAAAAGTCGTCCTCAAAGCAAAAATAGTTGTGAGTTAAATAAAACCTAGTGGCTTCCAGGATGAACTGCGCCTGTCTAGGATTCATTTCCCCTCCCTGCTCCTGTATATAATAAAGTCAGCCTCCTCAGTGCTTACTTTGCCTGAAGAAGGGGCGCTGCCATCACAACACCATAGCCGCCCGCCCACGAAACGCGTCGCACATTGATGACATCATCCGCTCGTGCCTGACTTCAGCTGCGCTCCAAGCCTCCCTCTGAGCTTCCTGACCGGCCATCCACCTCTCAGATCGGGTCCATCTGGAACTATCACCACTGCACAGCCTTCCCAGTAGCGATCCTTCTGGGATGGATTAGGATGTCACCAGGACATAATCTGATACAGGCTTACACTTGCCTTTTATCCTGTGAATGTTTTTAATCTATTGCTCTTAATAAATTGTGCCAATACTGCACTTAGAGGCGCCTCTGTCTTTGTTTTGTGTTTCCTAGTACAGGAGCTTGGTTCGGTTCCTAGGCTGCCTCATCAGTGCTATGGACTATTGGACTGTCTTTATAACTATGATCGTATACTACCTTGCCATCATTGCCCTTGTTTATTGTATGTAATTCTGTTCTTATTGTACTATTACGATCATCATAACCATCTTGGTGTTTTAACTTTTTATTTTAATACCCCTCCCTTTTCCTTCCCCTGGTTGTATTGATAGCCTTTAAGTTGAGGACAGTGCGTATATACTTGTCTGTCATCTGTTGATTGGAACCTACTGTGCAGCACGTCCCCCCTCCCTCTCCTTGAGGCCCCATGCCCCCTTCCCCCTTTCTTTCCCTCATGGATACGATTAAAGATATTGAATCCCATAGGCATGAAACCTTGGATGAATTGTACACTGCCCTTTCTCCCTCCATTTTTTTCTGAGAATGCCAAACTATCTGGTAAACTTCGCCATACACTCTGTGGGAAATTCAAACATCTTGAAAGGCTTATAAAAACCACCAATCAACAATGGTGGGATAGGTTTTTTCTGCAAAAGTATTGTGATGAAAAAATTACCCCTAGGGGGTTGTGAATCACTAAAGAGTGCCCTCCTTACCTTGACCCCCACCTCACCAAGGAATGGTCTGCCATTTCAGAATTCTGTACTCTTAAATGGATGGGTACCCTCATCTCCCACAGAACTCAGAGAATAGAAAAATTCACCCATGAAGTCCAAATGTTGGCTTTAGACATTTCTGAGTGTAAAGTCTCCATTCCTGCCTCATGGCTCCACCATCTGAAGCTAAATACTAAATAGGATGAAAACCTTCTTATCCAGAATAAACTCGGCAAGCTCAGACGAGACCTGGACGATTATAAGTCCAATCGAGTTTTTTCATGGAATAAGAAAACCCGCAGATCTGTACTACACAATAGTATCTATCCGGAAGATAGACTATCCTCTCTCCTCCTACCAGAGTCCCTCGAGAGAAACTCAGCATTCCACCCCTCATGACCATCAAAGTACCGCCCTGTCCCAGACTTACTAGACAGGTTCCTTACCGCCCCACTCCCACCCAGAAGAAAACCATACCTCCATCTTCCAAAAAATCCAATAAGTTGGCCACACTCAACCAACTTTTACAATAGACCTACTCTTATAAATAATCCACCTGCCTCTTCCCACCTTACCAACATTCGGGGAGCCTCCAACATAGAGGTGTCCAATCCACCCAAGCATACCGACCACCATCCTACACAGCAGGTGAACCATCCACCCAGCACCATGGTGCCTACTGCTTCCAGGCCTATTGTCCTATCGCCTTCTCTATCCTGTCCCCCCACTGTATCCTTGTCAGCTGCTCCCTCTGTCAACATTTGTATCCCTGAACATGACAGCTCTGCTATAGATAATGTTCAGGTGCCTTTTTTAGCCCACGGTCCTCCCCTCACCCAACCCAGAAAAAGAAAACTTTCAGAAGAGGGTGTAGAGGAGGACGGTCCAAATCCAAACTTCCACTCCACCAAGTTCTGCAGACAGTTAAAATCTATAATTTATTCTCCCACACACTCTCCTCACTTGAACTAACTCTCCTCAGTCGAAGTCTCAACTTTGCCCCCACAAACAAACCTAATCCTTTCTCATTATTCAAGGACCTCAATAGTTATGTCAGTAAACTTACTTTAAAAAGGCACTATCACATCAAAAATCAAAAAGCTAGCACCTCGAATGAACCGCCCTCCCTTTCCTCGCATCCAGTATCCAATGACACTGAATTTCCCTTTGAATTCGAGGGCGAGTTATTTGACACTTTAGATGCCCTCTCTGGTGATTATGATAGCCTGCAATTGTTCACTCAACATCTAGCTACTTCTCCCCCTATTGTACACTCATCATTTAAACCCAAGTCCATTTTCTTTCCAACCGGTTTCAAAGGACCCTACATAGAAAGTTTCTATAGAGTGGTCTTCTCGGACCTCAAGAAGCTCTGTGAGACCTCCTCTCAGAAGTTCTGCAATATTTCATCTGCTGAGATTTCAGCCCTTGATCAACTGATGAAAGCCAATGATCTGGTGATCAAAGCAGCCGACAAGGGTGGAGGGATAGTAGTACAAAACAGACAGGACTATGTGGCATAGGCCACTAGACTCCTGTCAGACTCCAACACCTACAAAAAACTGTCCTCTGATCCCACTACCAAATTTGCTGCAGAAGCCAGTCAACTGGTCAAGGCAGCATTGAATGACACGATCATCAAAAAAACAAGGCTTCTTTTCTTCTAAAAACTTTTTATAAGGTGCCATATTTCTACCACCTTCCAAAAATCCACAAAGGTCTAGTAGCTCCACTAGGCAGGCCCATAGTGGCAGTGATGGAGAGTGTGACGACTGGGTTCAGCCAATATATTGATTTCTTCCTCCAACCCCTTCAACCTAAGGTACTCCAACTGGCCTCTTACATTAGGGATGGAATGCATCTCTTGGAAATGCTCAAACCCTATAGATGGGAATCTACCTACACCTGGTTATCCCTTGACGTATGTTCTTTATACACCTCCATCCCCCATGAGTACGGTCTCCGCTCCTTAGAACATTTTTTGGCTGAAGATCCACTAATGAATCCTAGACAGGCGCAGTTCATCCTGGAAGTAACTAGGTTTTGTTTAACTCACAATTATTTTTGTTTTGAGGACTAATTTTTTCTTCAGATTCAAGGCACGGCCATGGGGGCCAATTTTGCACCCTCATACGCCAATCTGGTCATGGGTTACTGGGAAAAGAATTTCATCTTTGCCACCAACATCATCTTTTTTGGCAGATATATAGATAATGTTATCATCATTTGGGACGGCCCCCTGGACCTAATTAATGAGTTTGTGGAATACTGCAATGACAACCCCCATGGCCTGTCCTTTTCCTATGTCCCTGATCCTCATTCATTGGCCTTCCTGGATCTTGAACTTAGCCATATAGAAGAAACCATCATTGCGCGTAATTACACCAAGCCCACTGCGGGCAACTCATTTTTACATTATAACAGCTGCCATTTTCCTCCATGGATTAGGAATATCCCCAAAGGACAATTTTGCAGACTGAAAAACAATTGCACCTTAGAGGAAGATTACATCTCCCAGGGCGCTATCCTCAAAACCAAGTTCTCAGACAAAGCCTACCCCGATCAATTAGTTGATGATGCCTTCGAGCTATACAGGGAAGGCACCCCTCCAAGAAAACCTACTTCAGAGGACCAACCCGTTCGGTTTGTCACAATGTTCCACTCCCAACATCGCAGGATGGAGAAAAAAAATCTCTAATCATTGGAATATCCTGTCACAGGACCCTCATCTGAAAGATTCATTACCACCTCACCCCAAAATAACTTACCGTAAAGCTCCCAGTTTAAAAGGGAAAATTGTCCCTAGTAAACCTAAAACCAACAATGTACCACCTACAGTGCCAGTACTTGGTAGGGATGTACCAATGTCGTAAAGCCCTTTGCAAGACTTGTGCTTTTGTACACCACGGTCAAAAGTCTTTCCATACCAAAGGGAAAACCTATATGTTGGATGCTTTCTATAATTGCTCAACCAATTTCGTCATCTATGGACTTATGTGTCCTTGTGGGCTCATCTATGTGGGTCGTACCATTCGTCCATTAAGGTGTCGTTTTGGTGAACATAGGAGGTTCATAGAAGAGGGTGAGGGCCCCCATAGTGTGCCTAGGCACTTTCGAGATGTACACAAAAAATCCACCTCTGGCTTGAAGGTCTGGGTCATAGAGCAAATATCTAATACCTTACCAGCAGCTGAGCGTTTCAAAAAACTCTGCGCCCGCAATACCTTCTGGATTTATACCTTAGATGTCCTCTCACCTGGTGGCATAAATGAATGTATAGAAGTTTCTACCATTCTTTAGTCTTCCTATATACCTACATATATGTACATAATTAATATATACCTTATTTAACCATGTTTACCTAATGCGTACTCAGTTTTGTGGGATACTGTATATACACTAGGACGGTACATATATATTCTTACACTGCCTGAATGGACTCTATATACTATACACTGAATGAGCTGTATATAGTCTACACTAAAGGCAGCGTATTATATATATATAAATATATATATATATATATATATATATACACTACAGACGGTATATATATATATTGTTATACTGCCTGAATGACTCTATATACTATACACTGAATGAACTGTATATGGTCTACTATATATAAGAATGTGACGGACGTGATTGACTGACATATGTCTTACGTGATATATCATCATATAGTCTAGAGAGTCAGAGAGATTGAGAGATGTGATTTGACGGATGTACGGTGTTTGATTTGAGAGACAGAGGTGCAATATGTGTGTGACCTAACTCGGGTGAGTCGTCACTAACCAGTGTAACCCCTGTCGTTGTGTCAGAAAGTGAAGGTCGACACCTGGTTCGGCGGAAATCACATCTGGTATATGTCAAGTAAGTCACATATCATATATCT
>BLSH010069633.1:555082-573180 GCA_018402905.1 Glandirana rugosa | reverse complement strand
CCCCCCCCCCCCCCCCCCGGGTGCTGACTCCCCTATCATATTAGGTGACCCTCAGAGCAGCCTGTCTTCAACTCGCCCCTCCTCCCCCTCTTCTCTGCTGTCATAATTAACTTTTAAATCCCCTATGCATTAGAACAAGAAGTATTCCTATCTATATAGATAACACTCTGGGCTTCCTACACACAGCTTTCTCTCTCCTCTCCAGCTGACCTCAGCAGCAGTGCTTGGCCCCACCCTCAGGAATTCTTTGCTGAGCAGAGGAGAGAGAAATACTACAATGGATCCCAGGAAGCCTGTGTGTTATCTATACAGATAAGTATATATATGTTATAACACAGGCACAGGGGAACTTATTGTGCTAATCCAGGGGAAATGGGAACATTTTATACAAATGGCTTTACAACCCTGGAAAAGGGCTGATAACACTTAGTCAACAGAGTTGAGCGCATTTCTAGCAGATCAAAGGCACTTTTCTGTACTTGCAGAGCATTTAAAAGTATAAAGCATAGAAAAATGTGCATGTTTTGCAGAGATGTACTGCATGTGTTTTTTTATTTTGCTTTGATGTACACTTTAAGGTTCTGGTTTTGGTATGTTTTTCTTCTTGTCAGATTTAACTGTAAGGAATAGCAACCAATGACATAATGGAACCTTTCATTAAACTTGGCATGAATATATTTAAGGTATTTTATAATTTTATTCAAAACTAACTTATTGAATGTAATTACAGCATATAAGCATCAGTAGGAGCTTAAATCTGAACCCCAGGCAAACATATAGATACAGAAATGAAATACCAATATGAGAGATGTTTTACCTGCCAAATGCTTTACCTTTCTGCCCATTCAGTACTCAGATTGAAACAATACATCCAGAAGGATGACACCACTACATCTGTTTCAGTTAAAGTATAACTGAATGCAAACACCTGTCAGGCTTTTATTGCTGTCTGTGACCCCGTTAGAGATTTACCCTCTTTATTTGTTCGGTTTACCATTATCACCAAGAGGGAAAGTGAAAGAAAATCCCCAGAACAGTAATAGAAGGGGAATCTTACAATGGGGACACTAGTTTTAGTGAAATCTTTGAGGCTGGGTTCACAGCTATGTGAATTGGATGCGGCTTACCCGTATCCAATTCACAGGACACTTGAAAACACATTGCTTTCAATGTGTCCGGTTCACATAGGTGCGGTGCATTCGCTGTCCACATTGCACGGAAAAGGTGTGCGTTTTCTGTGCAATGCAGTGCAAATTCTTAGCCCATTATGTTCAATGGGAACACATCTGACACGTAGATGTGTTCCACACTGAATGGGGATCTTTCTCTCTGCTCGCAGTACCTCCCCCGACCCACCCCGGGCAGCTACTGTGCTGTGAGAACGGGCAGGAGCCGCCGAACGCGGCTTAGGTCCGTCTCACAGGCAAACAGCCTGGAGTTCCCACCACAATGGTATGAATCCAGCCTCAATGAATGGAACACTGATTGCAAAAAGAAAATCTGTCAGGGGTTATAACCTCCCCTTAAAAAAAACAACCCTGAGTGCTGCTTTACAGCAGATTGCAAATGACTGATATCAGGAAATTTCAAGTACTTAGTTAATATATACAGTATAGCCACTAATTTATGTATTTTTTTATCTAAAAGGAGTTCAGGTTTAGGGTACAATCAGTCTTGTGAATATCACGATTAGAAGAGGCAGCCCCATTGAAAGCAATGCAAGGCTCTTGGTTCCAGCAGCTAACTGTGGCTGCATAGTGACCACATGCAAGCAGCCTCAATTAGTTGTGGGTCCTGGCACTGGCAGCCACCCATTTTTTTCAATGGGGCCGCCTCCTGCAGCTAATCGTGACGGGGAACCCCCTCTGGGGTTCTCCAATCTAATCGTAGTCAGGTATATTCACAAGTGTGAATGTACCCTTAAGGCAGAGAGAAACCTTTACTGGATGATGAACAGCACTGTGTATCCAAAATAAACACTATTCATCTCTCTTTCCACCTTTTTTTCATGTTTATTTGCATCTCAGTGCTACTGATCTCCTCCAGTGTCTTTCAAGCACTGCCTGTCTATATGCACTCAATCTGATATTTGCTGCACATAATTTGATCTGGACCACCTTCCTGGTGGCAGTGTGACAGGACTACAATAGGACAGTTGTCATCCCATTATAAGAAGTGCCTGAACAAGGCAAATCCCACGGCAAGATCATTAGGAATTATTTAAAAAGGTACAAATTCAAAGCCCAAATTAACTTTTTATTCCAATAGTGCAGTTAGGCTACATAAATTATGTATTTTTTTTTTTTTTTTTTAGTGTACCCTGCAGGCTGTGCAAAAAGTCCCTTTGCTGGCATCATGCTGGAAATCTGGTCCACTACTCAACATTTTTCAGACATGTCCCCTGCACAGTGCTCAAGTGAACAACCCTGTCAGGGAGCATGCAGTTTGTGTTGAACAATGGTCTGGATCCCTTGAATGGTGAAAGCACAGGGACATTTAGTAAGAGGTGCAGGGCACTAGTAAGTTAGTATAGCTTTAGTGCCCGTTCACACAGCGACGACTTGCACTCTGACTTGAGTCGCCTCAAGTTACCCCAAGTTGCTTGACATTGGAAATCCCATTGAAGTGAATGGGAGCCGTCTTCATGTACACTACTGAAGTCGCTCCGACTTCAGAAAAGGTTCCTGTACTACTTCAAGGCGACTTCTATTTGACTTTTGCCCAAATAATCCAATAGAAGTCAAACCAAGTCGGATCCCCCATCTATATGGAAGCGACTTTAAAAGTAAAAAGAAAATAATTCATCCAGGGCAACCCCCTCCCTCCCTTCTCTGATTGGCCACAGGCAAAGTCGCCTGGCATGAAGTTGTGTTGTAAGTCGCCTGAAGTCACGCTGAAAGTCGCCTAGCAAAGTCCATCGAAGTCGGTTCGCCCTTGTGTGAACGGTCTCTGTATGTGTCGCCTGATTGCAATTCAGTTCTAAAAATTGAAGGTGCAGTGAGGCTTTAAATAAAATGAAAAAAGCTTTTATATATACAGTACTTGAACAGATTTTGTAGAGCTGTGTTAAGCGCTACTTTAACAGAGGTTGGCATATAATAGAAAGGATACTTAAACGTTTTTTTTATTATTTTGGTTGATTAATTGACTAACTGTTTTTGGTACTGAAGTATTTTCTTTTAGTTTCAGATGTAAGAACACCTCCATTTTCTAATGCAATGTATCTCAATCAAGCATCTTTGTCTATGCGCAAGAAAAATTACTGTTTTTTTCTGTTTCCATTTCCCTATTATTAAAATTGTTAATACAGCATTGCATTGGTGTCTGGGTGTGATTTTGTTATATAAATAGGCAGCGGGCACATTCATGTGAAAGTCAACATTAAGGGCGTACCCCAGCTTAGAGATGAGCCATACACAGTGTGCAGTAATTAAATGTACAGAGTCCCTTTGTAAAATGTTAACACACACCTTCCCTGATGTGTGTTGCATTTAGGAGGGACACTGCTGAGCCCATGCCCTCTCCACCAGTTCAGCGTACTTCTGCCACCTTACTCCCAGTGACAGAATGGGGTTAGTGTGTTCAAAATGAACTCCTCTCTCCTGCTCCATGCGGCTAGGTGTAAGAGGTCTCCGTACCGCGGGCTCGAACCCAGTTATCTTGGGAAAACCAACTGCTAAGGAGGGAGCCAGAAAACTGACCCCCTTACTATCAGAGGACCTATCACCTTAGACAAGTACCACACTTCATGACCAGCTGCTAAACACGTCCCACCAGTTCATGGTTAGCCTTAGCAATTGCTCCCAACTCCAACTCCTGCCGAGTTAAAGTGGATGTAAACCCGAAAAAAAAATGTAATTAATAATTCTGCCTGGTAGAGTATAGCATGTCATGTCATCTGTGCCCAGTCTTGCCACAAAGAGTTAACTAACAGGGAAATACACAGTCGATCCGCCCCTTGCTCTGTGAGTGACAAGCAATTTGCCCCCCTCCCTCCCTCCTCAATGTCTCAGTATAGAGGTGGGTGGGGAGGCTTGTGAAATCACAACTCCACCCACCAAACTCCAGCAAACACAGACACTCACTGATTTCAGCGTTTTACAGAGCTGCTAGTGCTTACAGGAAGGACATTTGCAAGGTAGGGATACATGCAGGAGGCTTGCATGTATATATAAATCAAAACTGTGCCATTAGTTTATACTGGGTGGGTGGTGGGTTTACATCCACTTTAAGCCTTTGTAGTGGCCTTGCTTCATACCCCATGTGTGCTTTACAGGACCTGTTCTTCCAATACGCCATGTACCACCATGCACCCCTTGAATAACTTCAGACCAGGCTCATGAACAGTTCCAAAACTTTACTTAATATGTTTAAATACATTACAGCAATGAATTGCAACTCAGTACATTTCCTATCTAGCTTTCCTGTGGCTGTCCAGGCATACCTAAAAGGCGAGATTCCCAAAACCGGTAGTGTCCAATGCTGGAGAATCATTTGGGTGGCAGATGGAGGCTACATTCTTCCCAGTAACATGATCTCCAGCTTCCATGTGGTCCTGTTTGGCAAAAGACTCCTGTGCCCAGCCTTTTCCCTCTATATGTATCAACTGGAAAGCAAGACAGAATCCAAATGACTCTGTACTCTAGTGCCAGGACAGGTAGGAACAGACTAATGTTGCTGAAGAGATGATACTGTCCTTCTTGTGTGAGGCTTAGTGGAGTGATCTGACAAATAGACATATTAAGGTGTCAACTCATCCATTCACTATTTTTACTGTAGTGGGGCCCGTGGCAGGTATAATGTAATTACTCTGTGCTACTGGGGTGGTGGCATCCATTTGGTGGCCCCCTCCTACAAGGTGTTCTGTAGTCCAGCATGAGAAGATCTTGGGAAGGGCTGACAACACTGTTTGGGATTTCATTGCAACACTGTCAGTCTTGTGATAATACAGGAAGTTATAGCTTGTTGGAATTCTTGTAGAATCAGTAGAGATATGTATCCTCTACACGAGAAACTAACCAGTATGCCAGGCATGTTGGTTGGTTTCCTAATACGGAGAGAGTCAAAAGGCATGCGGTCCTGCTATACTGACACCAACACATATACTCATCAGCAATGGACCAGTGTTTCAGAGGAAGTGATCCAAAAAAAATAGTGCCTGTCCCATCTCAAAACTTTCCTGTCCTGTGACCTGGTGTAATTTGAACAACTAACCTATATGCTAAAAGTTGTGCAAAATGTACACTAGAAGAAAATAACACAACATAGATATTAACCACTTAAGGACCGGAAGGATTTCCCCCTTAATGACCAGGCCATTTTTTGTGATACGGCACTGCGTCGCTTTAACTGACAATTGTGCGGTCGTGCAAAGCTGTACCCAAACAAAATTGACGTCCCCTTTTTTCCCACAAATAGAGCTTTCTTTTGGTGGTATTTGATCACCTCTGCGGTTTTTATTTTTTACGCTATAAACAAGAAAAGAGTGACAATTTAAAAAAAAAAAAAAACAATATTTTTTACTTTTTGCTATATTAAAGATCCAAAAAAAAAAAAGTAAAAAAACAAATTTCTTCTCAGTTTAGGCCAATATGTATTTTTGGTAAAAAAAAATCCCAATAAGTGTATATTGATTGGTTTGCGCAAAAATGTTCGCGTCTACAAAATAAGGGATAGATTTATGGCATTTTTATTATTTTTATTTTTTTTTACTAGTAATGGCAGTGATCTGCGTTTTTTAGAGGGACTGCAATATTGCGGCGGCCAGATAGGACACTTTTGACAATTTTTTCGGACCAGTGACATTTATACAGCGATAAGTGCTATAAAAATGCACCAATTACTGTATAAATGACACTGGCAGGGAAGGGGTTAACACCAGGGGAGATCAAAGGGCTAAATGTGTTCTCCGGGAGGTGTTTCTAACTGTAAGGAGGACTGTGTGACTGGGGAAACACACAAATTCATCCTCCTGCTTAGCAGAAAGCCAGGATCTGTGTCATCTCCCCTGTCAGAATGGGGATCTGCCTTGTTTACACAGGCAGATCCCCTTTCTTTCACTGCGGGGAATGATTGCGGGTGGCCGGCGGACATCGAGTCCTCCGCTGCATGCATGCGCCCACAACGGCTCGTTCCCGCGCCGACGTACAATGACGGCGATTCATGCGAACAAGCCACTTTGCCGTAATAAAACGACAGTGGACGGTCGTTAAGCGGTTAAAGCATTTATTATTTATTTTATAGAGCAAGACTAACATGAACAGAAGAATACTACAAGGGCACCTCAAGTAGGAAAAGTACCAGAAATCCTAATACTGGGTGTATTAACTGCTAATAGGTTGCATATTGGGGGATTGTCCAATTCCAACATCAAGTCTGCCAAGCCAGATTGCAAAGCTTATCTAACCAAGGCTGACAGATCCTATAAAAACTTTAGGTAACATACTCTACTATTGTGGAAAATTTTGAATTTAGGAAGGAGATTGTTAATAAGCCCAACCGGCTGTGTAGTTTTGGGAGGAGTTGTGCACTTCCAATTTGAGGATAATTTTTCTAGAATAAAACAAAACAGGGTTTTTAGGCGGGCAGAGGGTTTAAAGGCATCAATTAGATTGACTAAATTGGGTTTTTGGGCCCCTGTACCCTAGGCTAGCATCCGATAAATGGAAAATATAATATGCAGTCCAGAATAAATGGGGTATATCCACTGGCAACACAAGAAAACTACCCTTATCATGCAGCAGTAGAGAGCAAACCATTTTGTGCAGCCTTGCTGGGCATAGTGTAACTGGTTGTGGTGCTGATCATTTCTATAAAAACGGTTTAAGATTGTCTCATTGGTCACCATCCAGGGACAGAAGTAGATCTATCGATGTGCATTGAGCTGTCCTAATCTGTCAAGTGCCTATATACTGTAAGTAGGCATAAATGTCAGGTGTAGGTCTGCCATATGTTTCATCATCCATAAATGCCTCTAGTTTTGACTCAGATAGCAAGATGTTTTGGGTGTAGCCATTGCCCCCTTGGGGGTTGCTGATTGTAGTGGTTCCCTTGATCACACTGCCCTCAGTTACACTTTTTCCTCGCATCCGGAGTCACAGAACAGGCTGATAGTATGTTTTTGTGTTTTTATTAGGGGATTGAACTTGGATAGGGTAGGGACCTTTTTATACACCTCGGTATATACACTTCTCCTTCTCCACTCCAGCACAAACACTTGCTGCACGGTTAATCCCTTGTTCTTCTCTCCTGCACAGACACTTGGTTTCCAGCCTAGCTAGCACATGGTGAGGCCTGCCGTAGTTTTGGCACAGCGTCCGAGCCGTCCATTACAGGCAGGGACCGTTGGCCCCCAAAGTGTAGCAAAGTACATAATGTGCTAGCTAGTGTGATGAACTACTTCTCTCAGCCCATCCTCTTCCAGGCCCTGCCAGCCCTCCTGGCTGCAACGGCCCTCTCCACTGCCACAGTGACACCACTGTCCCAACTGGCTCTTGTGTTCTTCTCAGACTGTCTCTCACCCCAATCTGCTCCAGTGTACCTCTTCCGGCTTTTTAGGGAGTGCATCACTCACTGACGCCTGTCACTTGTAGTTCCTCTCCTGGAGATCTGTCCGATAGTGCTCTCTACCGCTGTCCTCTCCCGCTCTCCCATGCGCCTCTCCTCCAGGATCTCACTCTCTCCTCCTGTCTGCACCCGAGCTCCCCTAGGCTGAGGTAATCCCCCAGACTGGGAGCTCCCTCTATGCCCCGACAGTCTCCACACTATTCCATCTCTAATTCTTCCACCTGAACTCTCCTTCCCCCACTGGGCTGACCCCAGGTATTTAAGGAGGCCTGCCCCCTGCCAATCCAGGTCGGGGATTGGTCAGGGCTCCTTAACATACCTCAGGTAGCTTCACCTTTTCTTCCCCACCCTTTCTTCCAGAACCTTCTGATCCAGAATGGAGGGGTTACCAAGGGGTGTCACTGCCTGCAGTCACCAGTCACTCCCTAGGCCACTCCCCGACCCAGAATCAAAACAATCAGGCCTGACTTCTACAGGTAGTCAGGCCCAACCACATTTACCTGCCCTGTCAAAAACCTGACACTTAACACCTACCTACTGAAGAGGGTGCTACACTGGTAGCAAATAACATCATGATTGCATGTTGTAGAGTACGGTAACAGTAGAAATGTAAAATGTAAATACAAGAAGAGGCTTTAACATTTCTTTGAGAGTTTAAATGTTTGCAATTGGTGAGAACAGGAGGAGTCCAAAGAGACCCCTTGACAAGTTCTTTGGGATAGCTAACTTACTTGCCCTAACCAGGCAAGATTTAACAAAGAGGAAGATGCTTTGTAAATTGTCATGAATGGCAGAATGACAGGAAGAAAATAATACTGATGTTCCTTAAGAATTCTATAAGAAGGTTTTGTAGGCTGATAAAAGTAGTATAATATTTAAAGAGGAACTGCAGTCGGCTCACATAATTTGTAATAAAAGCATTTTTGCCTTTCTGAAGCTTCACTCTAACCACTTTGCATATTATTATATATATGCTGTGATTCTGTACTTGCCAAATATGCTGCAGAAATCTCCCTCCACTGAGTCTGGCTGCAATCATTTTAACTGTGGGCAGCTGAAGCTGCTGCCTGTTCACTTCCTGGATTTACACAGACATACAGAGGCACACCTCCAGCTGTGCAGCTCTCATTGGCCCTCTTATGACTCATCCCCCTTCCTTCCTGGCAAACTCTCACAAGAGTGAGAGAGATCTGTGCATGATGGCATTTTTCGAGCCCTAGAAACAGGAAGTGGGCTGTATAAGGTATTTACTGGCAGAAAAAAAAAAGTTTTACTATCCAAAGTTAACACAACAAGGGCAGAAGATTTAATAGATTGAAAGATGAAAAAACGACTGAAGTTCCGCTTTAAGGTTGATGTGATTGCAAATACATCCATTGAAATGCAAATACAGTTTTGCACAGACATAACCTTATATCAAGCCAGTCATAGTGTTGACAGTGAGATAGTAGGGGAATGTTACTAAACACGTATTAGAGAATTCTAAATGAAAGTATCAGTCTTTGACTTTGCGAATGGAAGCTAAAGCACAGCTGATTCACAAAGCAAGGCAAATATTAAAAAAAAACATAGATGGAAATTAAAGGTGAAGTGTATAATGAGAGAAACATGTAGACTGTCATTGTTATCATCCCAGTGGCGTATTCTCCATGTGTGCAATGCGATGCACACTGGCCCTAGGTGTTAGACATTTGCATGACAAACAAATGTGTTTTGTTTTGATTTGTTAATCTAGTTATTTAGTTTCGTTAAATTCGGTTGGTTCATTCAATTCGTATTCAGGATTCGTATTCGGAATTTTTTGAATTTTCTATGAATTTACTGTTTTTTTTAAATTGAAACGTTCGAATCAAAAACTTTAGATTTTTTTTTTTTCGATTCCAATGTGACAAAGTGAACAAACAAAAGTAAAATCTTTATCAAATGATTGCAATGAGTCTTTAAATCAACGTTGGCTTAACTAAAACAGCATTATTTCGAAATGGTACTCTAATAACACGCACAGTCTTTGATCTCAGCAATATGTGTACAGTTAGAAGACTGAAGTTCGATGTAAAATTCACTTCGAATTTCAGTCAGAATTTCTGAAATTCTGACAAATTTAGTTTCTTTATTCGTAGCATTTGGTAACATTTTTTTATATTGTAATTCTGGTATTCGGATATATCCGAATCTCCGAATTACGAAAAATTTGTCCAAATATTAATTCGGAACTAAATGAACCGCACATGTCTACTAGGTGTTCAGTTCCATTTTCTATATCTCAGCTGCAGTTGTAACTGTGTTAAGATAGATGTGTAGACAGAAGAGGGGCAGGCACTGACGTTTCACTGGAGACGGGGGTCAGTACCCGGTAGCAGAGCTGTGTTTGCTGCTAAACACACTGTCTCCTGTTACCGTCTTACCTACTTCAGCGGTCAGTAGTAGGTGACTCAGAAGTTGGTATTATGTGACCAGAGTTCAGAGGTCAGTTTTAGGTGACACAGAGTTCAGAGGTCAGTAGCAAGTGATGCCGAAATCAGCGGTCAGTAATAAGTGATGCAGAGTTCAGGGGTCAGTAGTAAATGACACAGAGTTCATGGGTTAGTAGTAATTAACATAGAGTTCAGGGGTCAGTGGTAAGTGATGTAGAGTTAAGGGGCCAGTACTGACACAGAATTCAGGTGTCAGTAGTAAATGACGCAGAGTTTAAGGGTCAGTGGTAAGACATGCAGAGTTAAAGGGTCAACAGCAAGTGGCATAAAGTTCAGGACTCAGTATAAATGCAGAGTTCAGGGGTCAGTAGTAGGTGATTCAGAGTTCAGGGGTCAGCAGTAAGTGACTCAGAGGTCAGTACTAAGTGACACAGAATTCAGTGGTCTGTAGCAAGTGATGCAGAGTTCAGGGGTCATTAGAAGGTGACGCAGAGTCCAAGCATCATTAGTAAGTGACAGAGTTCAAGGGTTGGTAGTAAATGACGTAGAGTTCAGAGGTCAGTAGTAAGTAACACAGAGTTCAGAGATTAGTGGTAAGTAATGCAGAGTTTTAGGGATTGTTAGTAAGTGACGTAGAGTTCAGAGGTCAGTAGTACGTAACGCAGAGTTCAGAGGTAAGTAATGCAGAGTTCAGGGATTGGTAGTAAGTTCAGGGGTAAGAAGTGAGTGATGAAGAGCTCAGGGGTCAGTGGTAAGTGATGTAGAGTTCAGGGGCCAGTATTGACACAGAGTTCTGAAGTCAGTAGTAAGTGACTCAAAGGTCACTATTAGGTTAGTAGTAAGAAGAAGAGAGTTAAGAGGTCAGGAGTAAAGCCGGTCATACATGTATCAATATTCAGGGAGATTCGATCCATTTATAGGCAGGCTGATAGTATCCAAGTCGATCCATTGATCAACTTGGGTACAACAAGCTTGTTGGATGTATTTTTACATGTGATTGTTGCAGGCGGCTATAGCCACTAGCAATAATCATTGTGTTCTGCCAGCCTGGAAAGCCTCCCACATCTCCCTGGCAGCAGAACACTATAGCACTGCGGGAGCCATTTACCCATATATACTTACTGTGTTGATGGGGGAATCAAGCAATTTCCTGTTTTCAAAAAATGTCCCTGTAACATCCTTTGAAAAATGCAAATTACCTGATTGGCTTTTGCTTCCAATTATCTGAATCGCTGGCATGGAACTAACATGTATATCATGAGAGAACTTTTAATCTGTATATTAGATCTGCATCAGTGAATTAGAAAATGATATGTGAACCCTCCCTTGTTTAAAATAACCCATTCAGTGGAAAATAGAAATGAAAGGCAAAACATTTGTGTATACATATAAAAACATTACAAACACCCTTTTTCCCCTTTTTTTTGTAGATGATCACATACCCTCTTTTCTCAGCTGCATAAGGAGCCCAGAGAGCTAGTGGAGGAGAAACATCAGTACACTGGTCTTCCCAGTCAATGATTGGGGGGGGGCAAAGGGGGGGGGGGGGTTCAGTACAAGTCTAATCATTGGAGGAGTTCCCAGCACAACCAGAAAACTGACCACACTGTGGCCTCATACCTTTCATAAAAGTACACGGTGCAGCTGGCATTTCAGTAATATGAAAAGCTTGGGTGACATATTCTTTAACCCATCAGTTCATCAAGTCAACCACAGAAGTATATTTAAATACAGTTTTTCTTGGTTAAATCCTCTGTCACTATATTACTACTGTCAGTGTCCCCACTGGGAAAATTTACCATATTTGTCCTGGTGACCATTTCCACAGAAAGAGACAGAAAGTGAAGGAAAATGCGCAGTTTTGGAAACAGGAAGAGAGGGTGAACCCTCTAATGAGAATTTAGATGTTAGGGGATGTTCCTAAATCTTCCTAACTTCCTAACTGTCTGTTGTTCAAGGAGTACTGGACCATGGTTACTTCATAGAGATACGAGGCTGAGGTCTATAGATACAGGAACCATTTATTTGTACTTATTACAGCTAAATGTGGCACAACCATTTATCAAAAATGGAGAAGCTCTTGTTGATTCAGACTATTAATTGCCTATATCATTATTTACAATTACAGATTTAAACCTGGTAGCATGTTCTCTGTTGAGTGGCATGCATATACTACTAGAAGAGATAAAATATCTAGTCAGCTGAAAAACAAAGAAGTCTATAAATGTGCTAAGTCATTTCACATTCTTTTTTATGATCCAGACATGGTGTGAGTTGCTGGCCAGCAGGGAACATAGTTTTAAGGGTGCATGCTATGCTTTGGAACATTTTTCTTTTTTTCTAAAGTAGAACTATAGGTAAAGTAAAAAAAAAATGGGTAGAGTAAAGGAGGGTAATGTTAATTTTCTAGGTAAGAAACTAGGGAGAAGGTGTACATTTTCATGTTAATCAGTGTACAGACCAGTAGCACTGGATATTTCACATAGGATGTGCATTTGATCCTAAACCCCATCAGTTCACACCTGGATTTTTTAGTGCTAATAAGTATAAAATTCATAATTCTATTGTTAATTTGGTTTACTCTTCAGTCTGGTTTCCCTTCAGTGCAATAAGCAATATAATGCTCCTCATATAAAAAAATTAACATAAAGTAATGTTACATTTAAAAGTAAATATCTACATTAAAGACTACAATTCAGTTTGCAATCATTATTTGAAAAGATCCTTTACATTAAAGGGGTTGTAAACCCACAAGGTTTTTCACCTTAATGCATTCTATGCATTAAAGTGAAAAACCTCCTGTACTGCAGCTGCCCCCCAGAGCCCTCCTTTTACTTGCCTGAGCCCGATCGTTCCAGCTTCAGGGACGAGCACACCTGCTCCAGTCGGTGTCTTGGGTCCTCATTGGATAGATTGATAGCAGCAGGATCCATTGGCTCCCGCTGCTGTCAATCAAATCCAATGACACGGGAGCCGGGGGGCGGATCCGAGTCCTGCCGTCTGTGTCAATGGATACCACAGCAGGACACGGAAGCACACCTGCACGAGTGCCCCGAGGGAGAAAGGCTCTCCAACAGAGCACTTGAGAAGAGGAGGAGCTAGGAGCACCGCTGAGGGACCCCAGAAGAGGAGGATCGGGGCCACTCTGTGCAAAACCAACAGAGGAGGTAAGTATAACTTGTTTGTTTGTTTTTTTTAAGAAAAAACAAACCTTTACATATGCTTTAAGCATGTAAAACTCAAGTCCAAGCATGGGATGCAAAGCCTTCATTCACGTACCTCACGTTGACTGATATTCTTTTTGTACAACTACTGCATATTAAAAAGAGAATTTTGTTGGATACTTATAAGCAAAAATACTTCAGCTCCTACTTATCCCTGAACACAATGCTGGAACAAAAAATTGATAATGATAGATAGTTCAAGAAAGAGGATTTGTAAGCTCCATATTAGTGTAACCAACACCTTCTTTATTTAAAACTCACTACCCTGGGCGATATGAAACATATATGGTGGACCTGTCCTAAAGTCCGGAGGATATGGATTAGGGTATACACTTTGGTCGATACGGTTCTCCATATGAACATACGGAGAGATCCACGGGAAGCACTTTTGCATAAACCTATCGCAGACGCTACTCGTCGGAAGTGCACTCTAATCACTCATATTTTTATGGTGATGAAGCAAACTATAGCCTGGTCAAGGAAGACACCCCTTCTTAGCTTTGAAGAGGTTAAGAACCGGGTTCACGGCATGCTCATTAACAAAAGATTGATGGCGATCCTTGATGACAAGTATGACAAATTCCAACTGACTTGATAACCCTGGTTAGACCACTTCCCACCTTCTGAAAGGAACTCCCAATTTTTAGATCTGTTAAAGGTCCATGTGGTACAGCTCCAAAACCCCTGGGGTACCCGTCTTTCTCCCTTCTCTATTTTCCTTCCCTCTTTGCCAATTGCCCTTCCCTGCCTCATCGTTGAGCTTCTATAGGCTTTGGATGAACAGTATTGGCCATGGCTGTCTATATTATTTCCCCTCCCCCCTTTTTATTTTTGGCCAGTCCTCCCACTCTTATCTTCCAATTGAGCCTTGGAATCGTGAAGACAATAGTGGTTCAGACTGCATGATATTGCCTCGATTGCCTGGATGTCGTTCTTTTGCCATTTTCCGTGAATAGACGACCCTTATGTTTTAGACGCACAACTTGTTCTCATAATTTGATGTCTCATATGTCCTGTCTTACCCATGATCTGTTACAGTATCAGATTGTTGCTGCTCTCATTCTGCTTTTGGGGAGCAATACTTGTACAAAGTGTACTGCTATTTTATGGGTACACTTCATTTCTGTACTGTCATATTTTTCTTGTTATTCTGAAAAACTTTAACAAAATCTCAATAAAAGAAAATTCACTGTCCACCACGTGCTTTAGCTCAAATCTCAATTTCACTTAAGCTCAACTTGGCAGTTCTGTTTTTATAAAAACCGGTGGGTTGAAGGACCAGAAAAATCTGTTAAACTTTAAACCTCTGCCAGATCTTTACTGCTGCCTGTGAGTTCGCTAGGGAGATTCACCCTCTCTATTCATCCTGATGACCATCATCACTGGTACTGAAACTAATGGAGAATCCAACATTATAGAGAAATAGGGAACAAGAATAAAGAGGAAATCTTCCATGAGGGATGCTTATTTTGCTTACAACTAAGAGGGGATTTCCTCTCAAGTTGAATAGAGTGCCTCTTACTTTGTTTTGTGCCTATTGGGAAGCAGTGAAGGGAAATATCCCTAATGCAATACAGAAAAAAATATAGAAATTAAATTAGAGGCGTTTTATTAAATCCTTTCTCCCTAAACAAAAATTACCTCCACACTTACATCATTGTTCTGCCTCGCACACAGAAACTTAGCTGACCTAGACCTGTCACTTGATTTCCGTCACTTGACACCAGGATTATCCACTAAAAGCCAAAGTCTGACATCCATACAATTTATCTTGATCATTCTTCAAGATAGATTTTATCATTGCAATTAACAAATATTGTTCCTTTTAACAGATTAAAATCAAGTAACAGCTAAATATTTGCATTCAATTTAGTTAAAATAATCACATGCAACAGATATCTGAAACAGAATAGTACAATTCAATGACATGTAACTGTTAATGGAAAATTTCCCAGATACCCTATTCATTTTACATAATGCACTACATATAATTGATTGCACTAGTCAGCCACAGGTACGGAAAAATACAATAGCTTAAATGGTATGTGTCTATCTCTCTCTCTAAATACAGAATATATAGTATATTTTCCCTTAATATTACTTTACTGTGTTTTCTGTGATTGATTTATCACTGCATTTCTTTTACGCGAAGTATATGATAGCTGTTTGAGGTTTAATATGTGCATTCTGATTCTAGAAATACATTTCCGCTGCTCTTCTCTGTGCCACAGTATTGGTGTCTGCATGTAATGCCGAATGTGGGTTATATAAACCACAACCGATGGAAGATGATGGAAAACCCAAAGGTAAGTGAAAAGTATTTCTAATTTATGATTCACCCAAAGACAATTCATGAACAGCCACTTCAGTATAAGAGTGTACTGCAGTCATTTACATAGGGGTTCATTTACTAAAGGCAAATCCACTGTGCACTAGAAGTGCAGTCGCTGTAGATCTGAGGGGGACATGGAAGGAAAATAAAAAAGAACATTTTTGCTTGCACATGATTGGATGATAGAAATCAGCAAAGCTTCCCCTCAATTCAGATCTTCCCCTCAGATCTACAGTAGAGTGACTGCACTTCCAAGTGCACTTGTAGTGCACAGTGGATTTGCCTTTAATAAATCAACCCCCCCTGTGCCTTTTGTAACAGGGACTGAAAGGTGGGGAGTTGTCGCCTAGTTTGCAGATGACCTCTTTCTTCGCCTACTTTTAACTTTCAACAAATATACTTTGGCCTCCCACCTCAATTTCATATTGTCAAGATAAAGTCATGCTTTCTTATAAAAGGACTGTGTCAGAGAGAGAATCTCTAGTCAAAGAAACCCCAACAGGGGCAATTTGACTAACATATCCCAAGTGGGAGTGGATTTTTCCAAAATCAAGGTAACTAGTGTAAATTACCATACCCCTCCTCTATTTTCTAGTTTACTGCAGTTAGCCACTTGATTTACCATTTCCCCAAATATAAACCTGGTAACTGTACATTTGCATGAAACGTTATTTTTATGTATGCACACATTTACTTGATTCATTAAAATACGCTGTTAATTTCCAAGTATATATAGTGAATAGATCGTGTGCAGTGCTCAGTAGTGATTCACTTGCTTTGGAGTCTAATATCAATTTGAGCAGTAGGCACAATGTGCTTTGTTAATGTACCTTTTATTTTTAAAGCAATAGAATAGATGAGGTAAGATTATTTTACTGCTTTATAAATGGGCCCTATAATCTGGATAATAGAGGGATGACAAAAGATATTCTACACAAAGCAGGACCTCAGCTTTCAAATCAAATCAGATCAGATCCTGGTATACAAAACTGTGGTCATGGGATTGTACAACTCCACAAACAACCACCTTGCTTCCACCCAACCCATAACCATTTGACCAATCATGATAATAAATAAAACCAGGAAACCGAAGTGTGGAAACTTATGGCTGCGGCCCCTTTATTTGGGTTTTAAAACAGAATATGAATAACCTTGAACCTTTAATTTTACCAGATCGTTAACACCGAGCACACGCAGACCAATACCACCGTTAAATTTTCACCAAACCCAAAATCTGTACCAACCACCAGGTACCACCATTAACACTGTCCACCCACACCTGTGGGGTGACATTACCCCGCTTAGTCTTTTAGGACTCAAGCACCAAATAACCACCACCATATACTGTGTCTGCCCGCACCTGTGGGGCGACAACACCCCAATAAAGTTAGAGCCATGAAAAGGGGAGGGCAGGAGGGGAGATGACAGTTTGATTGAAGATTCAGACTGTTCTACTAGACCACCGATGCTGTCACCTATAAAGGAACAAACGTAGTCCCCATTGGTTTATTTTCAAATTTCACTCTAGGTTTTTTTTTTCAGGATCAAAGCAGAGATGTTCCTTTGGCAATAGCTGTCTTCGTATTAGGGACCAGGATGTGAGGTATGAAATGGGGGGGGGGGGGAGACGTCCCAGGACCTGAAAAATAAACAGAGAAAGCCAGTAGAAGGATTCTGTAACTTTTATTGTGCTAATTCAATTAAAGCTGCGAACCATGACAGAACAATACAGGAAGGAAAATAAGAGATGATTGTAGGAGGTGACAAGTCCCATGGAGACACTTGGTTAGCCCCGTGTCCCTAGCAGGAGTGTGCCTAGATGAATTGCCTCTCCAGGATACGGTACTTTAAAATTGAGAATGGGTGGGGGAGAAGAGAGAGGGGAATTCCTTTCCCTTTTTTTTTTCTCCTGTTCACTCCCCTCTCTCTTTCACACATCTTGAGGGAATGAACAATAAAATAAACTAAAAAATATTTTTGATGATGCTGATTTATGTTATTTTTTTATTTATTTTTTCTCCTTCCTGTTCTCTTGTTTTTCTGTTTTGTTTTTGTATGTTATGTTTTTTTCTTTTTAGTTTTTGCTCCTGATATATAAATTTTCAAAAAATAAAATCTGATTAAAAAAAAAAAAAGAGTAATTGCCTCCTGAAGCATTTGATTTTGCTAGACACCCCCCTGTTTGGCAAAAACTGGCTTCTCAGGTGGCAACCTCTGAACTAAGGAGGATGCACTATTATTTGTCCTGTTTATCTTGCCCAAGTGTCCCCGTGTCTGTCGTTATTTTTGACTGTCCACAAGATTAGGGAGAGGTGAGAAAGGTTTTAATTTTTTTTTTCAAAACGGAAATCAATATGAAATTGATATTCCATGTATAAAGATTCCGTCACTTACACTGTAAGTGACGGTAGTGGGACGAGCCCCGAGAAACACCTGTGGTTTAAGGGAGGGACACGTAGGAGGAATCAAGTCTCCAACGGTGGACTCTTCGGTCAAAAACGGTTTGTCCCCCCACAGATCGTTTTAGTTTACGAAGTCCTCCGTTAATGAGAAAAAAAAAAA
>BLSH010069633.1:527715-540192 GCA_018402905.1 Glandirana rugosa | reverse complement strand
CTGGGGCTCTGTATACTGCTATCTGGGGCCCTGTATACTGCTATATGGTGACTCTGTATACTGCTATATGGGGCTCTGTATACTGTCTGCTATATGGTGACTCTGTATACCCCTATCTGGTGACTCTGTATACTGCTATATGTTGACTCTGTATACTGCTATCTGGGGCTCTGTATACTGCTATCTGGGGCTCTGTATACTGCTATATGATGACTCTGTATACTGATATCTGATGCTCTGTAAGTGTATACTGCTATCTGGGGACTCTGCATACCCCTTTCTGGTGACTCTGTATACTCCTATCTGGTGATGCTGTATATCCCTATCTGGTGATGCTGTATACCCTATCTGGCAATGCTGGGCTGTATACTCCTGACACAAGGGGTGGAAACTATAAGGTGTGGGGCTTTTGAGAAGTGGGAGGGGTAAAAAAGGAAGGGCGGGGTCTGGCACCCCAATCCTAAAATTTCACCAGCCACCACTGGTTTTTAAGAAGACATGTATCCTTTGCTCATAGTCAGACTGTCTAAAGATTTTTTTGAGAATCCATATGGGAGTGTTATACAGGAGGTACAGCAGTTGTGGCATCCATATCATTGTAAGCAAAACCCCTCTACCACAGTCAGTGACAATACCAATGTTTACATTTTATTTTACATTTTACCAGGGAGGTTTTGTTAAATTTGACCTAATTAAAGCGTTGATAAACCCAGGACCCTGCATTCACTATATCTGGTCTCCCACCGTGCACAGAAGATGGAAATGCAATAGTTTTAGTAAATATAAACTGAGTTGGCCCACCCTTGAGCTATAGGACTCTGGAGGTCAAGACTTGCCTTTCATTTCAATGTTAAAGTGAACAAGTTTTTTTACAAGGTAAGGGCTCACATAAACTTTAATTTACAAAAAAAACTAACATTATAGCATTGCATTTTTTTACATTATTGTATACACTTCAAGAACTTTTTTTTTTTAACTTTTTTTATTAGATTTTCAAGTAGAAAAAATCAACAACGTAAACATAACAAAAGTCTCTCAGATGTTTGAAATAATGAGGCACACGGGTCATTAACAATTAGTATAGTGCAGATCAAACTAAATAGAGAGCATACATACCAATAGATTTGGCAAATAAAAATGTTTGAACAATAATCATCAAATAGTGATTGTATTTGTCGTAGTAGTGATTGATGAAGAACTTTTATTTTATTACTTTGTTTTTACTCTATCTGTAGGGATTTGTTCTATTTGTAAGTGGCTGTGCTACTTAAAGTGGTTCTAAACCCTAAAGTTTTTTTACCCTAAAGCATAACTTCACCCAAAAGGTGTTGGGTTCTCGCGCTCACTTCCATTCGGATCGCTTCCAGTTGGACACATCAAAGGTCCCAGGAGACTGCAGGACCAATTACGGGGCGCAGCTCGCGCGTGTGCTGTGGGCAACTGGCTGTGAAGCTGCAAGGAGTCACAGTCAGCTGCCCATAGTTAAGATGCCGGTGCCTGGACCCCGAAGACAGGTACAGTAAGTATGTCAGAAGATACTGTATTTATTGTTGCTGACTATTAATTTTTTGTTTACAGGGGGAAGATCCTCTTTATGAATTCTCGGCATTAAGGTAGATAACTTACTTTGTCAAAGATCTCCCCCCAGCCACCCCTTAAACATAACTGACTTCAATCTCGATCCAGTGCTGTGCACTAGAACAGTGACTATCTTTCCTCTCTCCTTCCTCAGAGGGCATATTGGTTGCAGAGGATGCCATTGGTCTCTGCTGCTGTCAATCAAATCCTGTAATGAAGTCATGAGGGAGCTGGGGGGGGGGGTTCAAGCCCTGCTGTCTGTGGCTATAGATGCAGCCAATGGGGCTTGGGATAGAGCCTGCATGAGTGCCTACATAGGAAGCGGTTTCCTATAGTGGTCACCCGCTAAAGAGAAGGAGCCGGGAGTGCACTGTTTATCATTTAAAAAAATAAAGTTAAAAAACACTTTAATATCACCGAGTTATTTAGGTACATAACTTCCTGTCCCTCACAGCTGGGTTGAAAACCCCAGAAGGAGGAAGTGAAGAGAAAGAGAAAAAGTCTATAACACATGTCCTGTCCATAGAAGAGCTGTTGCTGAATGCAGACCAGAAGCAGGGATTATTAGGCAAGTGTTCCAATGTTTAATAGTTTACTATTATTGCCCATAGCTTCTGGGTGAATATATATATGCGGTATATATCCACAGGCTGGTGACAGAAGTATATTTGTGCCCTTGTTGTTATCTTAGAAGCACTATACCAGATGGTTAAGCCTGTGATATAGTGCGCATGTGGTCCCTTTGTTGTATGTTAGTAGGTAAACCTGTTTATTGCAATAGAGTTTATATGTATTTTAGTTAACCATGTTCCTTCTGTTCTGGCATTCTCCACTTGGTTTCAGCTCAGGGCTGAATAATTAGCATAGGCTAGAGCCAGATTAGACGTCCAACAACCACTTGGTAGTCAGAGACCCGGTTGCATAACAGATTAGACTCTACTAGGGACTAAGACACAGAGTAGATAGGCTGACTCTGAGTTTCAGTGTCACACAACAGTTTCTGCTGGTGAAAAGCTGCATTCCAGGTTGGTTGGTGAACCTGCTGTCTGTGGCTATAGATGCAGCCAGTGGGGCTTCAGATAGAGCCTGAACGAGTGCCTACATAGGAAGCGGTTTCCTATAGTGGTCATCCGCTAAAGAGAAGGAGCCAGGAGTGCAATGTTTATCATTTAAAAAAATAAAGTTAAAAAACACTTTAATATCACAGAGTTATTTAGGTACATAACTTCCTGTCCCTCACAGTTGGGTTGAAAACCCCAGAAGGAGGAAGTGAAGAGAAAGAGAAAAAGTCTGAGACACATGTCCTGTCCATAGAAGAGCTGTTGCTGAATGCAGACCAGAAGCAGGGATTATTAGGCAAGTGTTCCAATATTTAATAGTTTACTATTATTGCCCATAGCTTCTGGGTGAATATATGTATGCGGTATATATCCACAGGCTGGTGACAGAAGTATATTTGTGCCCTTGTTGTTATCTTAGAAGCACTATAGCAGATGGTTAAGGCTGTGATATAGTGTGCATGTGGTCCCCTTGTTGTATGTTAGTAGGTAAACCTGTTTATTGCAATAGAGTTTATATGTATTTTAGTTAACCATGTTCCTTCTGTTCTGGGATTCTCCACTTGGTTTCAGCTCAGGGCTGAATAATTAGCACAGGCTAGACTTTAACAGCATAGCCAACTTTAACCAGATTCCCAGTACCGGCACTGGCCACACAGCCCCACAGCATGATGGAACCTCCACCAAATTTTACTGTGGGTAGCAAGTGTTTTTCTTGGAACGCTGTGTTCTTTTGCCGCCATGCATAACGCCCCTTGTTATGACCAAATAACTCAATCTTTGTGTCATCAGTCCACAGCACCCTATACCAAAATGAAGCTGGCTTGTCCAAATGTGTGTTTGGATACCTCAAGCGACTCCGTTTGTCAGAAAAGGCTTCTTTCGCATTACTCTCCCATACAGCTTCCCCTGTGCAAAGTGCGCTGAATTGTTGAACGATGCACAGTGACACCATCTGCAGCAAGTTGATGTTGGCGGTGTTTGGTGGTGGTCTGTGGGCTGTTTTTGACCGTTCTCACCATCCTTTGCCTTTGGCTCTCCAATATTTTATGTGGCCTGCCACTTCTGGCCTTAACAAGAACTGTGCCTGTGGTCTTCCATTTCCTCACTATGTTCCTCACAGTGGACACTGACAGCTTATATATCTGCCATAACTGTTTGTAGCCTTCCCCTAAACCATAATGTAGAACAATCTTTGTTTTCAGGTCATTTGAAAGTTGTTTTGAGCCCCCCATATTGCCACTCTTCAGAGGAGAGTCAAAGAGAACAACAACTTGCAATTGGCCACCTTAAATACCTTTTCTCATGATTGGATGCACCTGCCTATGAAGTTCAAGGCTTAATGAGCTCACCAAACCAATTGTGTGTTCCAGTTAATCAGTGCTAAGTAGTTACAGGTATTCAAATCAACAAAATGACAAGGGTGCCCACATTTATGCACCTGTCTAATTTCGTTTTGATGCATATTGCACATTTTCTGTTAATCCAATAAACCTCATTTCACTACTGAAATATTACTGTGTCCTTCAGTTATTTGATAGATCAAAATTAAATTGCTGATCCAAACACCCAAATATGTTTAAAACAATCATGGAAATTGTCAGGGGTTCCTAAACTTTTGCATACAACTGTATTGGGAGACCTTGGGGAGTTTAACATCAAATACAGGTGTCCGTTTATAAAGCAGTGTAAAAAATCCACTGCTTCGTTCTCCGGCATTCACAGAGGAGATTGTTCTTCCCTGTGTGCCTGTTTATTAAGCTGTGTAGATCACTTCACAGTTTGTGAAGTGAAGTGATCTACAAACTCTTTAAACACTGGAGAATGCCCCAATCTCGTGAGACATTCCGAGATTTATTACGGCACAGAAATTCACAGAAACTCAGAGATGTCAGTTTATTAAGCAGTGATAAATTATCACTGCTCAGTAACAGACATTCTCAGAGGAGACCGCCCAAATAGTTAATAAAATTACTAGCCCCCCTACACCATATATGTATAAATAAACACATACACACCTTATATACACATATATATACACATACATTATATGTACACGTATATACACACATACATCATATACATGTATATGCATATATACACATATACAGGGCAGGGGGGCATGGCTGATGTGTTGGGGGGTCTGAACGAGGCAGGGGGAAGTCTATAATCTTCCTCCTTCCCCGGGATTCCCTCTTCAGCCCCCCAATTCTCCACCTCTGAGCTGGTGAATCGGGGAGGGTGAATTCTGACCGAGATCACCAGTGAAGTGCAGAGAGCACAGCTATAAGCTGCCCGTTTCTGTGTCAGTGAATGACAGTTGGAGATGTGCAGTGATAATCGGTGAAGAACAGCTTCTCTTCCGATTATCTCTGCTTTATAAACCGAAAATGAGCTGTGATCAGCCGTGATCCTTGGGATCACGGCTGATCACAGTTTTATAAAAGGACACCAAAGATTGCTGATTGTTCACCATAAAAAGAACCTTGTAACATGTCTATACCTCATGCTCTTGTATAAAAGTAAGGTCTGAGAGCCACTGAGCACCAAGCAAGCTTCTCACCTACCTTGCTATGTCAGTTTACGTTCTAAAGAATAAATGAAGTCAGCTGGCATCATCATGTGCTGCACTAACTTAATATAAAAATGTCATGCTATACAAATGTCTTGATATGTTATTTATTATTTTATTGTAGCACCCTCTAGCTTAGTTTGCTGGTGTACATACAGTCAGGTCCATAAATATTGGGACATTGGCACAACTCTAATGCTTTTGGCTCTATACACCACCACAATGAATTTGAAATGGAACAAACAAGATGTGATTTAACTGCAGACTTTCAGCTTTAATCTGAGGGTATTTACATCTAAATCAGGTGAACGGTGTAGGAATTACAACAGTTTGTATATGCGCCTCCCACTTTTTAAGGGACCAAAAGTAATGGGACAGATTAACAATCATAAATCAAACTTTCACTTTTTAATACTTGGTTGCAAATCCTTTGCAGTCAATTACAGCCTGAAGTCTGGAATGCATAGACATCACCAGACGCTGGGTTTCATCCCTGGTGATGCTCTGCCAGGCTTCTACTGCAACTGTCTTCAGTTCCTGCTTGTTCTTGGGGCATTTTCCCTTCAGTTTTGTCTTCAACAAGTGAAATGCATGCTCAATCGGATTCAGGTCAGGTGATTGACTTAGCCATTGCATAACATTCCACTTCTTTCCCTTAAAAAACTCTTCGGTTGCTTTCGCAGTATGCTTCGGGTCATTGTCCATCTGCACTGTGAAGCGCCGTCTAATGAGTTCTGAAGCATTTGGCTGAATATGAGCAGATAATATTGCCCAAAACACTTCAGAATTCAGCTTTGAGTAAAGATGTAGTACAGATGATAAAACATAGATAAATTCAGCTTCACATCAATTTCAGGAGAGTCCAGCGATTTCTGCTAACATTAGAAATCCCTTAAAATCAACAGTCTTTCACAGTTTGGGCACATTCACCAAATGTCCTCAGAAGAGACTCCACTCAACTCCCCCATTGTCTACTATTTTATATGTGAAAGAAAGGGGCAAAAAAGTTGGTTTTATCCAGTGCTAACAAAAGAATGATCATAATGGCCATCAGACAATGTGACCATCTGCAAGAATGGCATAGCTATTCAGTATGCTAATATATACATATTCATACATACATACACAGAAGTAATTACCTTAACACTATTATAGTTAATAACAACTACCGTAATACCAAGTTCTTTGTAAAACAATTATGAATATAAACCCGTACTACATTCCACCCTTTGATTTACAAGGAACTTAGGTCAATACTCAAGATTACCTATAGATATAACAAGATGTTATACTCAAGGTAGTCTTTTCGCTTATACTCTATTTCTGGCTTCATTAATTCCTTCACATTTTCAGTATCAAGTATTCAGTATCAAGTAGGTATGCGGAACACTCATCAATATTAAATACGGTTCATCTCCCATATATCCCACCCAGTGGCATAACTAGAACCCTCAGGGCCCCGATGCAAGAAACCATGAAGGCCCCCCGAGAGGGCCCTTTCCTCAGAGCCCGGTGGCGGAACGCCAGGGCCCGGTCACAAGCGTGTGGCTGCATATAAAAGGAACCGATCTCTCCATTTCCCCCCACACTTCTCCTCCACTCCCTCCCACAGGCATTCAGCGGCTGCAGGAGGAAAATGGAGAGATTGGTTCCTCTATGCCGGTGTTTCTCAATCTCTTTACATTCAGGGCTCCCTTGAAGGCTACCCCTAGGTGAATGAGGATGCACTGCAACCACTTCACAACATTGCACACAGTTGCAGCATAGTGGTGATGCATTTAGAGGGTTAAAACAGGTGGTCAGGAGGCAACAGATTGCCTCTTTACCAGCTGTCAAATGCCTAAGCATGGATCGCTTTCAGAGGAACAGCATATTTTTTGCTGGTACTATGAACAAGCGGGGAAAAAAAATTAGCGATTGTACACAATCACGCAGGGGGTCAGGATTAAAAGCATATACATAGAATGTGCATACACAAATGTACGCACACACACATGCATAAACACCTACATAATGCACACATACACATACATATATACTGTATATATGTACACATATTATACACACACATTCATGCACACACATATATAAATACACACTCACATATTTATATATATGTATATGCACTTATATACATGCACCCAGACATATACATACACCCACATACATGTACCCAAAGACATACATACACCCACACACATGTACACACACACACATGCAGCCACACACACACATGCAGCCACACACACACATGCAGCCACACACACATGCACCACACACATACATGTACCCACACACATACATGCACCCACACACATACATGCACCCACACACATGTACCCACATACATGCACCCACACACATACATGAACACATATACATGCACCCACACACACACATGCAGCCACACACATACATGCACCCACACACATACATGCAGCCACACACATGTACCCACATACATGCACCCACCCACATACATGAACCCATATACATGCACCCACATACACACACACATGCAGCCACACACATATTCCCACACACATGCACCCACACACATGTACCCACATACATGCACCCCCCCCCACACACACACACACATGTACCCACATACATGTACCCACACACATGCAGACACACCCACACACATACATGCACCCACACACATGTACCCACATACATGCACCCACACACATGTACCCACATGCATGCACCCACACACATGTACCCACACACATGTACCCACATACATGCACCCACACAAATACATGTACCCACACACATGCACCCACACACATGCACCCACATACATGCACCCACACACATGCAGCCACACACATGTACCCACACACATGCAGACACACCCACACACATGTACCCCCATACATGCACCCACACACATGTACCCACACACATGTACCCACACACATGCACCCACACACATGTACCCACACACATGTACCCCCACACACACATGCACCCACACACACACATGCACCCACACACATGCAGAATTGCAGAAAGTCTCTTAAAAAAACGGCAGTACCTTCTCTCTTCATGCTGAGTACTGCACTGTAGGGGGAGACAAAGAGCACAGCACACACTGCTTTCACTTTCACAGTACTGTAAACAGTTTGACGAGGCTCCCCGCAGCGCCGTTTGGCTGAGGAACGGAGCGCTCCATCCCTCATCCCCTCCTAATCTAGGCATACAGGGGGGCCCTTATGGGCCCCCTTCAGCATGGGGCCCGGTCGCCATGGCGACTCCTGCGACCCCTATCCGCCCACCCCTGATCCCCCCCCTTGGGTATTTAAAAAGCTTTCCATCCTTCCACCTCTCGTCTTATCTATCTAAAATTCTATCTCTTGACCCACTTCCTCTGTCTGATTTAATTGCCCAGGAAATCCCATTTTGCTATGTTAGGGCTGAAAAATATAAAAAATATCCAATCTTCAAAAAACATGAAAAAATAAATGACATGTTGGACTAACAAAGGAATATCGAACTTTCCACAGGAGCAGATATGTAGAACAAACTTTCCTTTTCAAGAGTTTGTCAAAGTCCTCCAATCTGGTGATGGACAGCAGATAAGACATCCGATAATCGGATCACAACTGCAGCACAACAATTGCAACGCTGTATAACTCAACGAACTGTAGTATACAAAGTCCATTTTATACTCCGGACTACTGCAGTTTACAAGTCATAGATGCGCAGGCACTTGATAATGGAACTTTAGCTTATTTGTAAAAACAATTCAGGCACTTCACCATCAGAGCAGATAGAACAGTTCAGGTACTTAACCAACAGAACAGATAGTACAGTTCATGTACTTTACCAACAGAGCAGACAGAAAAGTTCAGGTACGTTACCATCATAGCAGGTGGAACTTGGAACCTGCACAAACAGTTCATCTGCTGATAAGTGCCAAAGTCTTTATAGACAGTTGCTGCTGTCAAAAACATTTGTCTCCTTCTCCAACATGCTTCTGGTTGACGTCATGGCAGGTGTATTACCAAATATGTCAGCCCAACATTTCACAATTAACAACAATGCCCGTATAGCTCATTATGGATGTCTGAAAAGGCAAATCAATAATCACCAGTGACCTGGCTTAACACTGAGAAAAACTCAGCTTTCTACGTCAAAGGTAATATATCATTACAGATACAGTACTCATCTTCCACATGAACTTTAGACTACTCTGTCTCAAACTATAGGCCCAACTTCATGTGTGTTTCCTCTATGTACTTTGGTCTCCTCCCACACTCTAAAGACACTCTGGCAGGCTAACTGACTCTTGTCTACATTGACCCCAATATGTGCGTACAATTTGCCCATGCATATGTGTCACTGCACTCTACATGCCAGTCCCACACCCAAGCAATCAAAGAAAATTTAGGAAAAGCAAACCTGGGAACCTATTTTATACCAAGAAGATTTTTATGAAAACTCAGGTGTATTGAACTAGGAGGCCAAAAATTACAGAGTATCAGATTTAACTGACCGTATATATACCACTAAAGCACCAAATTTCGATAACTTAATTATCTTTGATTGGGATTATAATATTAACCTAAATGCACAATTATGAGTAGGCGTAATTTTTTTTCCTTAATAAACAAAATGATTAACTTAAATTTAAACTATCAATCATGTAGGAAAATGTACTTTATATGTAAAACCCCAAGTTCAACCTTTAAACTAATAACATTTTACTTGTGTCACTCTCTCCCTGTATTGTGCACATTATGCACACTCCAACAGTGGTAATGCCTTACAGTTCCACTAAATTAATTATGGCAGAATATACAAAAGTAAATGCTACCATAATTTAGCTTAAATACACACAAGAAGGAACAATACAAAAATATGTACACCTACATTTTCTGTGTAAATGTTTGGGTATTCTTACCCCTTCAAAATATTATACCATTTCAGATGTCAAAACAATATTGCTGTCAATAATCAAACATTATTTGTTCTATATTATTTCAGATTCCACTCAGGCAGAGAAAACTCTTAGATATCCATCACGCAGCATCAAGAGTATTAGCTGCTCGGGTTTACAATCCGTTACAACGAAAACTTTCAGTACATTTACATATTACAAAAGAAAACAACAAAACAACATAAATTATTCATGGTGGCTGTAATCTTCATCTTTAGTTCTTGGACATCAAACCATATCAGACAGGTGGATTGATGCTGTTTAATACTGTCTAGGAACTAAACAAAACAAAAGGTCTTAGTGTGATATTATTACAGTTCCCTCCTAGAAAGTAACAAATAATTAGTAACAAACACATTTAACTGACACTTTCCACAAACTACAAAACATGTGGCCATTATTTTATTATTCACGAGTGCACTTTTGATTACCCATATTAAAAGAGCTCATTTTACTTAATTAATTATCACTATGTAGATTTTCATTAAAGGACATCCATTCAAAGTTGTCATTAATTTACCATAGTTGACATTACATTCACAATAACATTTATAGGGTGTTCATCACATTTGTGCACAAACATTATACATCACCAAACTCATATTGATGTTTCAATTTCAACCTCTTTCAACTGGTTCCTTCTGTATTAATGAAAAACTTTTCAAAATCATTAGTGTTGTATCCTGGAACATGACACTTTATTACATTCATACAAAGTAGATATACAGTATCTCACAAAAAGTGAGTACACCCCTCATATTTTTGTAAATATTTTATTATATCTTTTCATGTGACAACACTGAAGAAATGACACTTTGCTACAATGTAAAGTAGTGAGTTTACAACTTGTATAACAGTGTAAATTTGCTGTCCCCTCAAAATAACGCAAGACACAGCCATGAATGTCTAAACCACTAGCAACAAAAGTGAGTACACCCCTAAGTGAAATTGTCCAAATTGGGCTCAAAGGGGTTTATTTAAAGCTTGAAAGTGCAAAATTTGGTGCAGCTCCACACAGAAACCAATCAGCTTCAAGGTTTTATTGTCAAAGCTTGATTAACCTCCCAGGCGGTAATCCTGAGTGTGGCTCGGGTGGAATTTCAGTACCATTAGTGGTAACCCTGAGCCACACTCTGGATTGCATCGCTGGATCCAGGCAGTGTTACTCACCTTGTCCCCTGGATCCAGCGATGTCCTCCCGCGGTGTCAGCATGTCTGTCCTCTGCCCGATGCCTCTGTGTGCAGGGGTCCATTCCCTGCGAGTGATGCATCGCATGGGGGCGGAGACCGGAGGCAAATTCAAAAAGGGAAAAACACAGTAAACATACAGTACACTGTAACCTTACAGATTACATTACTGTATGAAATCATTTCACATCCCCTTTGTCCCTAGTGGTTTGCCCAGTGCCCTGCATCCACTTTTATATTATATTTGTTATTCTTTCTGCCTGGAAACTTGAGAACGTCCATTGCAACCAAAAAGCGTCCCTTTACGTCAAAAGTGTTTTTTCATCAGCTAAAAAACACTGATAGTAAATAAGAATCATTTGCAGAATTGAGTGATACTGATTTTTGGGGAAATTTATCAACAGAAACTGAAAGTGACGACAGCGACAATTCTGCAAATTAGCAAATTTCAGTGTTTTTGATTTGATTACATTATTGAATAAATTGTATTACTATTATGTTATTATTTTTGATAATTATTTATTGTTATTTATTATATTATAATTTATGATTTCATGTTTCAAACGTTATCATACCCGGGATGTCTACTAGACTCTTGTTTGGACAGATTTAAGTGAGTTATTCCTAAGATTTACAGGCCTACAATATAAAACGCCAAATTTCCATGCAAAATAATCGGTACGATTTCAGCACCAAAAATCTGACATAATCATACCGCCAGGGAGGTTAAACAAGCTGAGGTTAGAAGCTGAATGGCTAGCATGCAAAGTTGCACCAGTTTTTGCACTCTTCAGCTTTAGTAAATCAACCCCACTGTGTCAATATTTTGTGTGGCCACCATTATTTTCCAGCACTGCCTTAACCCTCTTGGACATGGAGTTCACCGGAGCTTCACAGGTTGCCACTGAAGTCCTCTTACACTCCTCCATGATGACATCACGGAGCTGGTGGATGTTAGAGACCATGCTCTCCTCCACCTTCTGTTTGAGGATGCCCCACAGATGCCCCACAGATGCTCAATAGGGTTTAGGTCTGGAGACATGTTTGGCCAGTCCTACACCTTTACCCTCAGCTTCTTTAGCAAAGCAGGGGTCATTTTGGAAGTGTGTTTAACCGCAAAATATAACATC
>BLSH010069633.1:372659-391262 GCA_018402905.1 Glandirana rugosa | reverse complement strand
TTTTTTTTTTCTCCTCTGAATCACCCCTGGGTTAAACATATATTCACAAGTGTTTGGATATCCTTCAACTTGTTTAGATAGAATGTAACTAGATAACTAGTTATTGGGGTTTTCATTGTATTTTCACCAGGCAAAACAATGGCAGCTCAGTTGAATCTGTAACTTGCAAAACCAACTTACTTTACGGACAATGGGAAACTTTAAAGTCTTCAGTTCGTTTAAACATGGGCCATTTCCTTATCTTCTTGGCTCTGTTGAAAATTCATTGTATAATAAAACTTGTTTGTAGATGTCAACAAGGTGATAAATGCCATTGTATTCTGTTCTGAGAGGATCACAGGTGTAATGACCGAACACTTCCTAGTATGGGGTCATGAACCTATACATAATATATATATACATATATATATTTGAATTTTTTTATTTATTTATTTATTTATTTTTACTGTAGTTCTGACAGGACCAACACCAGCAGATGACATGGCACTCCAAACCATCACTAACTGTGGAAACTTTACACCTTAAGCAATGTGGATTGTGTGCCTCTCCTCTCTTCCTCCAGACTCTGGGACCCTGATTTCCAAAGGAAATGCAAAATTTACTTTCATCAGAGAACATAACTTTGGACCACTCAGCAGCAGTCCAGTCCTTTTTGTCTTTAGCCCAGGCGAGACACTTCTGACGCTGTCTGTTGTTCAAGAGTGGCTTGACACAAGGAATGCGACAGCTGAAACCCATGTCTTGCATACGTCTGTGCATAGTGGTTCTTGAAATACTGACTCCAGCTGCAGTCCACTCTTTGTGAATCTCCCCCACATTTTTGAATGGGTTTTGTTTCACAATCCTCTCCAGAGTGCGGTTATCCCTATTGCTTGTACACTTTTTTCTACCACATCTTTTCCTTCCCTTCGCCTCTCTATTAATGTGCTTGGACACAGAGCTCTGTGAACAGCCAGCCTCTTTTGCAATGACCTTTTGTGTCTTGCCCTCCTCATGCAAGGTGTCAATGGTCGTCTTTTGGACAACTGTCAAGTCAGCAGTCTTCCCCATGATTGTGTAGCCTACAGAACTAGACTGAGAGATCATTTAAAGACCTTTGCAGGTGTTTTGAGTTAGTAAGCTGATCAGAGTGTGGCACCAGATGTCTTCAATATTGAACCTTTTCACAATATTCAAATTTTCTGAGATACTGAATTTTCCTTAGTCGTCAGTTATAATCATCAAAATTAAAAGAAATAAACATTTGAAATATATCAGTCTGTGTGTAATGAATGAATATAATATACTAGTTTCACTTTTTGAATGGAATTAGTGAAATAAATCAACTTTTTGATGATATTCTAATTATATGACTAGCACCTGTTTAAGGTTTTATCAGAATACAGAACGGGGAGGTACCGCTTTATGATGTTAGTGATTTGATGATATTCAACTTAGTATGGTGTGCATAGGTGTGTGCACAGGGTGTGCCAGGTGTGCCTGGGCATGTCCTAATCATCCAGTGTGGAGCACATTCTCCTGTTTAGACCCCTGATATTTCACCAAAGCCTCCTAATGGGGCTCCAAAAAAAAATGTTCCTAATGATTTGGCATTCATGATTAAAAGAAACCTCAGTGGAGCAGTTTCTTCTTGCTCTAGTAAACTCTCCTACCGGGATGGCCTTAATAGTGTGGGCCGGATGGCAACTACTAGACAGTAAAGTGGTATTGCCCTTGGTGGGTTTACGAAAAGTTTTGGTGGAAACAGTTTGAACAAAGGGATCACCTTCCAAGGTGACATCAAGGAAATCTATGACCCTGTTGTGACAGTTACTGGAAAACGTTAAACCAAGATCATTAGCATTTACGTGGTGCAGAAACGGTGCTATATCAAACGTCGCATTATCCTTAAACCAAATGATAAGCAGGTCATCAAAGAATCTGCCATACCAAAACAAATTGCTATGAAATAGATTAAGATGAGAAAAAATATAAAATTCCCCCAGATAAATGTTTGCCAGTGAAGGAGAAAATTTAGCTCCCATTGATGCACCACACAATTGCAAGTAATAGGTATTGTTAAAAAAGAAAAAAGTTGTGGGTCAAAAGAAAATCTATGCATCTTAACAGATAGCGCTGCAGTTCTAATGTATATGAACTATACTTTTGAAGGTGATATTTTACAGCTTCCAAAGCCAGATAGTGTGGTATGGAGGAGTACAATGCAGTAACATCCAAAGTTATCCAGGCTAAATCATCTGTCCACTTTGCATTGTGGAGCTCATGTAAAACATGTCCTGTGTCACGGATATAACCTGAGAGCCTCTGAAGCGGGGGCTGAAGATGGGAGTTGTCCCACTCTCCGAGGTGCTCTAAAAGAGAGAGCCAATGCCTGCCACAATGGGACGCCCCTGTACAGGGACATGGGATTTCTGCAATTTGGGCAAATGATGAAAAACAGCAGTGATGGGGTTATGTACCCTTAAAAATGAAGTGGTCCTAGCATTCAAAAGTCCCATTTGCTGACCTTCATCAATAAGACTAAACAAAAACATTTTAGGTTTCTGTGGGATTGTATGTAAGGGGGCGATATGTATTGGCATCACTTAATTCTCTCAAAGCTTCAGTGCGATATTGTTCAGCACTGAGCACCACCACTGCACCACACTTATCAGCCTCCCTAATGACCAATTAATTATTCTCTTGCAAATGTTTAATGGCACTGCCCTACTTATGAGGGTTACCCGTATGTGTTTTCAAAATAAGGAGTTCTTTTTCAATTATTTCTTGGAATGCTTCAACTGCCAAACCTCTCACATGGACTGGATAAAAATATTTATCTCCCTTCTCCACATTTCTCCTCTTTACACCATGCATACCTTGTGAGGATTCTGAATAAAGCTGATCCAAAATCAATCTAGCAGATAAATCCTGAAAGGAAGTGAAACTATTGATATCAGAGCTATGTGCAAGCACCCCCTCATCCTGCTCAATTTCCAATGTGGGATCTGTCTCACTACTGGCATCCTCACTGTCATTAAAGAAATGTTTTTTTAATAATATATTTCTAATGAATTTATTGACATCTAGGAGTGTAGAGAAGACATTGAAGTGAAAGGTTGGAGCAAAAGACAGGCCCCTTGATAGCAAGGAAAGATCAGAATCAGTAAGAGGAATATCTGACAGATTGACAACGTTGGTAGCCGGCGATATCTGACTGTCTATGGTAATTTCTTGTGGGTTTTCTTTTGAATGGGGTATCTCTTTGCTTCCCCTTTACCTGCCTCCCTGCATCTTTTCTTCTTTTGTCCTTTACTGACTGTGAATGCTTGAAGTAACTTAGAGGTGGATTGTTTTTTGTCATTCCACTGGCGCCATCATCTCGTGAAAAAAAACAGAGCTTACTGAGCTCCTGGAATCTGGAGTGGACTCAGCTCCACCAGCATCCAATATTTCAGATGGAGAGTCCAATGTATTTGGTGAGCAGAAACTGACAATTTTATGGATGCACCACGTTTGTGTTTCCCCCTCTTATTTCTGTTTTAGAAAAATAGAATGAGGAGTGCGTAATATATCCTGAACCCACCGCCTGCATTCATAAACCACATCCATCTGGTAATCTTTCTAGTCTCTAAGATATTTGGATCTTTTTGTATTCATTATTGAGTTTTCTTGATCAGTAATGGAATCCAACAGATTTTTTTTTAGCTCTTCGTGAACCGGCAACTGTGCAAACTTGTCAAAGGAGGCTCTACATGTTTTCACCTCCATAGTTGCAGATTGTAAAGCTGACTCCGACTCCTCATGGGTTATAATTAATTTCATAAGTTCAAATGAACACTTAGATAAAATGTCATTCCATTCCTTAACAAATTGTTCAGAGTAGATAGTGGAAGGGATCGTTTTCCACGTGGAATCATGCTCTCATCCACATATCACTTTAGACCAGCAGCGGCCAGTCAATAAGGGGCACTTGGGCACCGCCTCCCCCCACTGACAAAAAAAGTCAGCCTGACCCCCTACAGGAGGCGCTGGTATATTGACTTTTTTTTTTTCTCGGCTCCTTGCTGTCTGCTGACAGCAAGTAGTGAGCAGATTGGTCAGTCATAAAAGACTATGTATGTGTGCTGAACAGGTGCACACACATAGTCTAATTGCCTGCGCTGAGCCAGTGACTGACTGTCATTGGATGCGGGGGGCGGGACTGTGGCGGATGTGCTGGCTGCGTGATTACTCGCGCAGGCGCAGCACTCCGCCGGGTTTCAGTCCCGACTCCTGCGCAGCAGACCATCCACGAGTCTGCACAGTGCACACTCCAGCACACTCGCAGGACCATGCACACTGCCAGCCCGCCTAAGAGATGGGGTAAGTGGGGCTCTGTATACTGCTATCTGGGGCTCTGTATACTGCTATCTGGGGCTCTATATACTGCTATATGGTGACTATGTATACTTCTATATGGTGACTCTGTATACTGCTATATGGTGACTCTGTATACTGCTATCTGGGGCTCTGTATACTGCTATATGGTGACTCTGCATACTGCTATCTGGGGCTTTGTATGCTGCTATATGGTGACTTTGTATACTGTTATATGGTGACTCACAGCCAGTGAGACATTTCCCTAATGTGCGGCTGCAGCGATGTGTGTATGTGTGTGTACATGGATATGTATACAGTATCTTACAAAAGTGAGTACACCCCTATCATTTTTGTAAATATTTTATTATATCTTTTCATGTGACAACACTGAAGAAATGACACAATGTAAAGTAATGAGTGTACAGCTTGTACAGTGTAAATTTGCTGTCCCCTCAAAGTAACTCAACACACAGCCATTAATGTCTAAACCGCTGGCAACAAAAGTGAGTACACCCCTAATTGAAAATGTCCAAATTAGGTCCAATTAGCCATTTTTCCTCCCCACTGTCATGTGACTCGTTAATGTTACAAGGTTTCAGGTGTGAATGGGGAGCAGGTGTGTTAAATTTGGTGTTATCGCTCTCACTTTCTCATACTGGTCACTGGAAGTTCAACATGGCACCTCATGGCAAAGAACTCTCTGAGGATCTGAAAAAAAGAATGGTTGCTCTACATAAAGATGGCCTAGGCTATAAGAAGATTGCCAAGGTCCTGAAACTGAACTGCAGCATGGTGGCCAAGACCATACAGTGGTTTAACAGGACAGGTTCCACTCAGAACAGGCCTCGCCATGGTCGACCAAAGAGGTTTGTAGAAGAGTGCACATGCTCAGAGACATATCCAGAGGTTATCTTTGGGAAATAGATGTATGAGTGCTGCCAGCATTGCTGCAGAGGTTGAAGGGGTGGGGGAGTCAGCTTGTCAGTGCTCAGACCATACACTGCATCAAATTGGTCTGAAAGGCTGCCGTCCCAGAAGGAAGCCTCTTCTAAAGATGATGCACCAGGAAGCCTTCAGGAAGTTTCCTGAAGACAAGCAGACTAAGGACATGGATTACTGGAACCATGTCCTGTGGTCTGATGAGACCAAGATAAACTTATTTGATACAGATGGTGTCAAGAGTGTGTGGCGGCAACCAGGTGAGAAGTACAAAGACAAGTGTGTCTTGCCTACAGTCAAGCATGGTGGTATGAGTGTCATTGTCTGAGGCTGCATGAGTGCTGCCGGCACTGGGGAGCTACAGTTCATTGAGGGAACCATGAATGCCAACATGTACTGTGACATACTGAAGCAGAACATGATCCCCTCCCTGTGGAGACTGGGCTGCAGGGCAGTATTTCAACATGATAGCGAACCCAAACACACCTCTAAGACGACCACTGCCTTGCTAAAGAAGCTGAGGGTAAAGGTGATGGACTGGCCACGCATGTCTCCAGACCTAAACCCTATTGAGCCCCTGTGGGGCATCCTCAAATGGAAGGTGGAGGAGTACAAGTTCTCTATCATCCACCAACTCAGTGATGTCATCATTTAAGAGTGGAAGAGGACTCCAGTGGCAACCCGTGAAGTTCTGGTGAACTCCATGCCCTAGAGCAGTGGTCCCCAACCTTTTTGGTTGCCACTAGATGAGGATGTCACTTGCCAAGCTGCCTGCCACCAGATGAGGATGTCACTTGCCTGCCACCAGTTGAGGATGTCACTTGCCATGCCTGCCACCAGATGAGGGTGCCACTTGCTATTGCCTGCCACCAGATGAGGATGACACTTGCCACGTTGCCTGCCATCAGATGAGGATGTCACTTGCCATGCCTGCCACCAGATGAGGATGTCACTTGCCATGCCCGCCACCAGATGTAGATGCCACTTGCCATTGCCTGCCACCAGATGAGGGTGCCACTTGCCATGCTGTCTGCCACCAGATGAGGATGTTACTTGCATGCCACCAGATGAGGATGTCACTTGCCATGCCTGCCACCAGATGAGGATATCACTTGCCATGCCTGCCACCAGATGAGGATGTCCCTTGCCATTGCCTGCCACCAGATGAGGATGTCACTTGCCACGCTGCCTGCCACTAGATGAGGATGGCACTTGCCAATGTTTGCCACCAGATTAAGATGCCACTTGCCATGCTGCCTGCCACCAGATAAGGATGGCCCTTGTCATGCTGCCTGCCACCAGATGAGGATGCCACTTGCCATGCTGCCTGCCACCAGATGAGGATGTCACTTGCCACACTGCCTGCCACTAGATGAGGATGCCACTTGCCTGCCACCAGATGAGGATGTCACTTGCCATTGCCTGCCAGTGCCACCAGATGAGGATGTCAATATAGTGAGTGTTGAGGGCAGGAGAGTGATAATAGGTTGCGGGCATTAGAGATGGTATCGCTGTGCTCCCCGCCGCACCTCCAAACACTGAAGAGTCCAGTATGGTGCGGACAGTGAGAGATGACGTCATCTCTCTGCTCCCCCCTCACACCTCCTACACTGAAGTCCCGCGCTGTGAGGGCGGAAATCGGAGGAGCGGTGATGCAGAGAGATGAGTCATCTCTGCTTGCCAGCCCGCCCGCGTCTCATGCCTGCCCGGCTCTTCCATGCAGCCAGCCCGCCTGCTTGCCGCCCGACTGGAGAGAGCCCACGGCAAGGCAGTGGGCCACAGCCCCAGGGTTGATGACCCCTGCCTTAGAGGGTTAAGGCAGTGCTGGAAATTACTGGTGGCCACATAAAATATTGACACTTTAGGCCCAATTTGGACATTTTCACTTAGGGGTGTACTTACTTTTGTTGCCAGCGGTTCAGACATTAATGGCTGTGTGGTGAATTATTTTGAGGGGACAGCAAATTTACATTGTTATACAAGCTGTACACTCACTACTTTACATTGCAGCAAAGTGTCATTTCCTCAATGTTGTCACATGAAAAGATATAATAAAATATTTACAAAAAATGTGAGGGGTGAACTCACTTTTGTGAGATACTGTATATATATATATCCTTTAGCAGTTTTTGCTTCATATTTAAGCATTTTGGTTGGTATACCCATATTTAGATTTGTTTAGCCACATTTTCCCAATACTCCATTTGTGTAAAGGGTAAGGTAATAAGGCCAATGCAGCTGCTGGCATTTAAAATGTTCTCACACCAAGAAATAAAATACTAGATAATATCAGTGCTGCGCTGCACAATCCTAAAGTATCAATGTGAAACATACAAATTCCCACCAGAGGGTCTAAAACACAAATATAATAAAAGAATGAATAAACCCAAATAAGTGCATATAACCAATATTGAATAGATAAACAATAAATGTTTTTTTGTGGTATTGAACAAACATCAACCTTTTTGAAAAGTAAAAGCCAGGCTGACCATCTAACACATACATATGAGACATTTAAATATAAACAGATATCTGGAGGTATATACTTTTTCATCATACTTATTCATTATATTTAATGCTGTTCCTTTTTTATTTTTGTGATACATGTTTTTATATACATTCATGTACAATTGTATGCTTATCCACTTCCCGACCGCGTGGCGTGTTTTCACGGCGGCAGTCGGGATGCTGAACGCGAATCGCCGTACAAACACGGCGATCTGCGAACAGCTGCTAGGGGGCGCGTGCGCACCCGCCGCACTCCTGAGGAGTGTTGCCGCGGCTCGGGCGGACCCGATGTCCGCCGGCGAGCCGCGATGAGCGTCCACAGGCAAAGAACGGGGAACCGCCGATGTAAACACGGCGGTTCCCCGCTCTGTTAGTGAGAGCATGGGTGATCTACTGATCCCTGTCACTGGGATCAGTTAGATCTCCCATGCTCATGTTAGCCCAACCCCCCCACAGTAAGAAAACACCTAGGGAACACAGTTAACCTCTAGCCCCCCCCCCCCAGGTTAACCCCTTCACTGCCAATGACATTTATACAGTAATCAGTGGACATTTACATTTCTGATCGCTGAATAAATGTCATTGGTCCCAAAAAAGTGTCAAAAATGTCCGACATGGCCGCTGCAATATCGCAGTACTGCTAAAAATCGCAGATCGCCTCCATTACTACCCCAGAAATTAATTCTCACCATCCGTAAACGCGGCCACTTTTGCGCAAACCAATCAATAAACGCCAATTGCAATTTTTTTTATCACAAATATGAGGAATTATATAAATCGGCCAAAAACTGTGAAAAAAATGTTTTTTTATATATTTTTTTTGGATTTGAATTTTAGCAAAAAGTAAGAAATTTGGGTTTTTTTGCAAAATGGTCGCTCTTCTTTTGTTTATAGCGGCGATCAGAAATGACGCAGAGGCGATCAAATACCACCAAAAGAAAGCTCTATTTGTGGGAAAAAAAGGACGCAAATTTTGTTTGGGTGCAACGTCACACGACCGCGCAATTGTCAGTCAAAGCGACGCAGCGCCGAATCGCAAAAAGTGCTCTGGTCCTAAAGTGTGAAAAACCTTCCGGTTGGTAAGTGATTATAGTGCTCTCCCTTTGTATGTTTTGATATTTGCCGCCACCCCTTTGTTTTTTGGCTCATGTCACCCTTGGGGTTGACCATGTGATTTAGTCTACACTATTTAAGCTGTTTTGTGTCACTTATTTATTAGCCATGATTAAGGCCTGATGGCCGAAATGCATTGGCTTTTTTACATGCAATAATAACACAATGTTTTAGCCGACTTCTATGGCACCAGCCTTTCTTTTTTGCATGGACTATAATCTACTAACACTTATTCAGCAATATTCAGTCTGTGCATATAAGTAGTTTCCTTCTAAGGGCTAAATGGCTTTAAACCAATACTGTACTGTAAATAATTGAAAGTAATCCTTAAGGCGGGAACACACTACAGTTTTTTGTACAAACAACTGACAGCTCCGGTCAGAGCCACTGTACTAATCATGGGAGATCCATCGATCTCCCCCGCTGAACTGTTGTGTTCTGCCAGGGGTGCGGCCAATGGCAGAGATCACTGATTGGGAGTCTCCGGCTGCTGGTTTTCCAGTATGCATGTCCAACAGAAGCCGGCCAAACAGCCAACTTCTTTCGGACAGACCGACATACACACAGGTGTTTTTTAAACCGCCCATTGTCACCTGGGGCTTTAAAGTCATCCTCCAAGTTGAATGCACCATGTTTTGCCCCTAGCCTCCTTAAATGTCTAGTACTACTCCTGCCCCCTTAGATTCTCTGTTCTGTACCTCGACTCCAAGAACAACCTGAGCCCCTCTGACATACCTGGTTGAATGAAAGTCATTGGAAGCACTTATAAGAACATGATTATACTGTAGATACCTTAAAGAGGAAGTAAACCCTGATGGGTTTTACTTCCTCTTTATTATCCTACAAAGTAAAAGCATAATAGCCTAGTATGCCTCGCATAATAGCCTATTATGTGCCCCTTACCTGCAATCGTTGCCCGTGCATGTCCCCGCATTAGGATGCGTCCATCTTCACCCTTGTTCCTTCCGGGCCACGGACTCCAGCGATATGACTGTCCGGAGTCACGTGACGTCACTCCTGCGCTTGCGCACAGGAGCTGCCAATCGCGGCACACTCACAGTGAAGAAACGTCACGGCGGCACATGCAAGTACTCTGTATATCTCCTAAACCATGTAGGTTTAGGAGATATTCACGGAACCTACAAGTAAGCCTGATAATAGGCTTACCTGTAGTTTAAAATGGTTGTAAAGAGTTTACAACCACTTTATACTTGGCTGTGAATTAGCACCAGGAAATAAACACAAGACTATTTAGTGGTAAATTAACTGTATTGGTACCGATTAGAATGAATGGTGGTTTGAGCATAAATGATCATACAGAAAGTACGTTCAGACACAGGGAGAGATTTACTAAAACGAGTGCATTCAGAATCTGGTGCAGCTGTGCATAGTAACCAATCAACTTATATGTTACAACTTCAGCTTGTTCAGTTAAGCTTTGAAAATAAGGCCCAATATATACAAATGTTTTTTACTGCCGCATGTTTGAGCAGTTTTTGCAGCTCTCCATGTTATTCAATTGCCCCATACAAATGCTGATGTTTCTGAGCTTTAGATAGTGTCGGCGTTTGTGAGCTGAAAGCAGAACCCACGGCCAGCACGTTCTGAAGCTGCAGCGTTAGAGCGTTTAGAGTGCTGTAGCGGCGTTAACCGGCGTTTTTGGCACCAGCATTTTCAGGTTAAAAAATAGCAGAGGAATTTTTTTTAAAACAAATTGTGACGTAGCACTGATGCTTACTAACGTGCATTAACACTGATGCAAAACGCAGACGAAATCGCATTTTTGATGCCGATTTTTTCCTGACGTTAGTCCCGACGTTACAGCTTATTTTTTTAATACACCCGTGTGTATGGGGCCTTAAAACTAGAAGCTGATTGGTTACTATGAGCAGCTGCACCAGATTCTGTATGCACCAGTTTAACCACTTCAGCCCCGGAAGGATTTCCAGCTTTAGGACCGGAGCCCTTTTTGCGATTTGGCGCTGCGTCGCTTTAACTGACAATTGCGCGGTCGTGCGGCGTTGTACCCAAACGAAATTTGCGTCCTTTTTTCCCCACAAATAGAGCTTTCTTTTGGTGGTATTTGATCACCTCTGCGTCATTTCTGATCGCCGCTATAAACAAAAGAAGAGCGACAATTTTGCAAAAAAACCCAAATTTCTTACTTTTTGCTAAAATACAAATCCAAAAAAAAATATAAAAAAACATTTTTTTTCACCGTTTTTGGCCGATTTATATTCTTCCGCAATCGGCGTTTATTGATTGGTTTGCGCAAAAGTGGTCGCGTTTACGGATGATGAGAATTCATTTTTGGGGTTTTTATTTTTTTTTAAATTTTTTACTAGTAACGACTGCGATATTGGGGCGGACATGTCGGAATGTTTTGACACTTTTTTGGGACCATTGGCATTTATACAGCGATCAGTGCTATAAAAATGCACTGATTACTGTGTAAATGCCATTGGCAGTGAAGGGGTTAACCTGCAGGAGGCGCGCTAAGGGTTAAGTATGTTCCCTGGGCGTGTTCTAACTGTATGGGGGCTTGCCTAGCTGGGGAAGGGAAGTGGTCACAGCCTTCACGTACAGGAAGGCTGTGATCACAGCCCTTCCCCCTCACACAGAGCGGAGGTCCGTGTTTACTTACACGGACCTCCGCTCCTTCACTCCGGGGGGGGCATCACGGGTGGCCGGCGGCAATCGAAGCCGCCGCACCCGCTCCCTGGCCCCCCCCGAACACAGTGAGCGCGCGCACAGTGGCTCTGTATCGTGCCCGCCGTCGTATGATGGCGATTTGCGTTACAGAGCCACTTTGTCGCCGTCAATTGCCGACCAGCGGTCGGCAAGCGGTTAAGTAAATCTCCCCCACAGTCTGCTAGGCAATATAATCACTATGCCAAAGTAACTTGGAATAGAGTTTTGCACCACTAGAATGGAATCAACTCATAAATCAGCAAAGTGAGCAATAAAACGTGGTTATAAGCCTTAACTGCAATGTAAATAATAATACTTTAACTAGTTTAGATTGCACTCTAGAAGAATGGATAGGATATAGTGCAATGACCCCTGAGAGGTACCTCTTAGCATAAGCAATAGGTAAAGGTCTCTGTGTAGCAGCTCTAAAGGGCAGTCCTTAGTCCTAACTCTTCAGTCAGCTAGCTTTGGGACCCAGTTGTACTGCTGGTGCACATGAGAATAGTCCCAGTCAAGCTTGCAGGTAGCAATAAAGCTACTAGATGGCTGTATGGTCATCCCTTAAAGGGTCTCTCTAGCACAGTGGCTCTCAACTCTGGTCCTCAGGACCCACCAACAGGCCAGATTTTAAGTATCATCTTGGGGAGATGCAGACTAGAATACTGCAATCACTGAGCAGCGGCAAATTATATCACCTGTGATGTATTTCAGTTATCCTGCAAACCTGGCCTGTTAGTGGGTCCCAAGGACATGAGTTGAGAACCACTGCTCTAGCAGCAGATAGTAAATCCCCACAGCAGCAGCTCACCAGTCCCAGTGATATTGCAGCTCACCCTCCAGTCACACACTTCGTCCACTCTCTGCACCCAGGTGACTCTGTCTATTGGCACCCCTGAGCTCAGTATTCCAGATCTCACTCAAGCCGCTGATATGCAGCAGTGATGGTGCACACTGAACAGCAATGTGGTCTCCCTCACAGTAGGAGGAAGCTGTGTCTTGCACAGCTCAGGAAAATTCAGCTTTCCCTCCTCCTGGCAATCTCCTCTCCAGGGAATTTTGTTCAAACGTTCTTGATTACACAGTAGAGTCTCTCCTCAGAACTATAGTTCCCACAGTGCATTGCTGCCTGACACAATCTATTGAACTCTTCGCAGTTTGCAGAAATGCACTACAGTCCATTTAACATGGTTTCCTATGGTACACGTTCACACGTACATGTGTTTTTCAGCTGGCACATTTTTGGAAATGGTCAGGGACTTTTTTCCCGCAGCAGATTGCATTTTGTGTGTAATAGGTTTCAATGGACCAGCACCACAAATGCAAGTGTTGCGTTTTTGATGTGTTTTTTGATGCGCTTTACGGTTGTATTTTTTTTCACTTTAACACACTGTGTATAACTGATTGCTAAGTAGCGGGCCGGGAAGCTGACGCATGCTTAAAGTGGTTGTATACTCTCCTATCCTTTTCAGTTAAGGAAGCTGACATCTTAGCCTCTGTTTAATTTGCAACTGCCATGATGCTGCACATGTGATCCATTATGACATCACCCATTGGATGGTTTGCTAGTTTGGTTGAGAGCACAATCAAGGAGACAGTTAGCATTTCCAGCATTTTTTTGACACTATCAAATCGATGGGTAGACAACCACTTTAACAATCAATGAGTCATCAGCTGCCAGCAGGCTTCTTCACTGACAGCAGAATGCACAGCTGTATGCAAAAGTTTAGGAACCTCTGACAATTTCCATGATTGGCATTTATAAATATTTGGTTGTTTGGATCAGCAATTTCATTTTGATCTATCAAATAACTGAAGGACACAGTAATATTTCAGTAGTGAAATGATGTTTATTGGATTAACAGAAAATGCACAATATGCATCAAAACAAAATTAGACAGGTACATAAATTTGGGCACCCCAACAGAAAAATCACATCAATATTTAGTAGAGCCTCCTTTAGCAGAAATAACAGCCTCTAGGTGCTTCCTATAGCCTGTAATGAGTGTCTGGATTCTGGATGAATGTATATTGGACCATTCCTCCTTACAACACATCTCCAGTTCAGTTAGGTTTGATGGTTGCCAAGCATGGACAGCCAGCTTCAAATCACCCCACAGATGTTCAATGATATTCAGGTCTGGGGACTGGGATGGCCATTCCAGAAGATTGTACTTGTTCCTCTGCATAAATGCCCGAGTAGAATTTGAGCAGTGTTTTGGGTCGTTGTCTTGTTGAAATATCCAGCCCCGGCGTAACTTCAACTTTGTGACAGATTCCTCAACATTATTCTCAAGAATCTGCTGATATTGAGTGCAATCCATGCGACCCTCAACTTTAACCAGATTCCCAGTACCGGCACTGGCCACACAGCCCCACCGCATGATGGAACCTTCATCAAATTTTACTGTGGGTAGCAAGTGTTTTTCTTGGAAGGCTGTGTTCTTTTGCCTCCATGCATAATGACCCTTGTTATGATCAAATAACTCAATCTTTGTTTCATCAGTCCACAGCACCTTATTCCAAAATGAAGCTGGCTTGTCCAAATGTGCATTTGCATACCTCAAGCGACTCCGTTTGTGGCGTGTGTGCAGAAAAGTCTTCTTTCGCATCACTCTCCCATACAGCTTCTCCCTGTGCAAAGTGCGCTGCATTGTTGAACGATGCACAGTGACACCATCTGCAGCAAGTTGATGTTGAAGGTCTTTGGAGGTGGTCTGTGGGCTGTTTTTGACCGTTCTTACCATCCTTCCCCTTTGCCTCTCCAACATTTTATGTGGACTGCCACTTCTGGTCTTATCAAGAACTGTGACTGTAGTCTTCCATTTCCTCACTATGTTCCTCACAGTGGACACTGACAGCTTATATCTCTGCGATAACTTTTTGTAGTCTTCCCCTAAACCATAATGTAGAACAATCTTTGTTTTCAGGTCCTTTGAGAGTTGTTTTAAGGCCCCCATGTTGCCACTCTTCAGAGGAGAGTCAAAGAGAACAACTTGCCATTGGCCACCTTAAATACCTTTTCTCATGATCAGATGCACCTGTCTATGAAGTTCAAGGCTTAATGAGCTCACCAAACCAATTGTGTGTTCCAATTAGTCAGTGCTAAGTAGTTACAGGTATTCAAATCACCAAAATGACAAGGGTGCCCAAATTTATGCACCTGTCTAATTTCATTTTGATGCATATTGCACATTTTCTGTTAATCCAATGAACCTCATTTCACTACTGAAATATTACTGTGTCCTTCAGTAATTAGTCGGACCGACTTTGAAAAAGGTTCCTGTACTACTTTTGTCCGACTTTGATCCCACTTTAGCTCATTGAAAAGCATTAAAGTCGGATCATTGTTTTCACTGGTCCGACTTTGGCATGCGACTTGTGCTCTGAGGATCTTGATGGGGAACTCCACGACAAATTAAAAAAACAAACCTGGCATGGGGTCCCCCTCCAAGAGCATGCCAGGCCCTTCGGCCTGGCATGGGTTTTAAGGGGGAACCCCCACACCGTAAAAAACGGCATAGGGTCCCCCCAAAATCCATACCAGACCCTTATCCAAGCACGCAGCCTGGCAGACAATCCTTGCCGGTGGTTGTCAGGTCTGCGGGTGGGGGTCTTATCAGAATCTGGAAGCCCCCTTTAACAAGGGGGCCCCCGGATCCTGGCCCACCACCCTATGGGAATGTGTATGGGGTACATTGTACCCCTACCCATTCCCCTGAAAAAAAAAAGTGTAAAAAAATACTACACAGGCTTTTAAAATATTTTATTCTGAGACCCCTCAGAAGAAAAAAGACCCCGCAAAAGAGCAGAAGAAAGAAGAGCTGGAGAAGATGCCGGAGCTGATTTGATAAAATATTTTAAAAGCCTGTGTAGTGTGGTTTTTTTTTACACTTTTTTTTCAGGTGAATGGGTAGGGGTACAATGTACCCCATACTCATTCACACAGGGTGGGCGGCCGGGATCTGGGGGCCCCCTTGTTAAAGAGGGCTCCCTTGTTAAAGGCGGCTTCCAGATTCCGATAAGCCCTCCGCCCGCAGACCCCAACAACCACTGGCAAGGATTGTTGGGAAGAGGTCCTTGACCTCATCAACATGGGGACAAGGTGCTTTGGGGTGGGGGGCACATAGCCCCCCTGCCCCAAAGCACTCATACTCCCCATGTTGAGGGAATGCGGCCTGGTATAGTCCAGGAGGGTAGGGGGCGCTCGCTTGTCCCCACCCCCTTTCTTGGCCTGCTGGGCCGCGTGCTCCGTTAAGGGTCTGGTATGGATTTTGGGGGGAACCCCACCACATCCATACCAGACCAAAGGACCTGGTATGCTCCTGGAGGGGGACCCCATGCCATTTTATTAAAATTTGGCATGGAGTTCCCCTTCAAGATTCCCAGAGCACAAGGTGCCTGGTATTGTCGGGATCAAAGTCGGATACCTGTTCACAGAAAATCGGTCCGACTTTGACCCTTTTGACTTTTGATGTAGGACCGTAAATCGCACATCAAAGTAGGATCAAAGTCGGACCGTTTAAATGTTGGATAGTGTGAACCCAGCCTTAGGCCCTTTCACATGATTGGTCAGATTGGTTTCACCTGTCAGTTTTCAGACTTGTAAATGGACTTGTGTCATCTGCCTGCTCTGGTTTGCTCAGTGGCAGATCAGTGGACAGATCTCCCACTTAGCAAATTAATTCTACCCCGTGTGAAATGGGCCTTAGACTACAAGGAAGTTTGGTGTCTTATGGTACTGAGAAATGTAACCACTTGCCAGCAGTCTTCTTGGCAACACAATGGTTTTAATGAATGAACTTTGATGGTCAAGCCATCTGAAATTAATACTTCAGGTATGGCTTCCTGCTAATGGTCTGATTCTAACAGTGAAAACAACCTGTACTTAGTATTTACACATAGTGAGTATGCCAAGCAGCGGGAGGAGACCTCACCTCTCCCGCCGCCTTCCACGGCACGCCCAGGCTCTCCCATCCCACCGGGAGGCCCAAGCAACCAGCCAGCACGTCCACTGGCTGGCTGGAGACCCGAACAAAGCCAGAAGACTTAAAGGTGCCAAATTAAAAAAAAAAATTACAGTATTCAAAAATGTCAAACTTTTAAGTGGAAAGGAGGGATTTGGGGTCTAATGCACCCCAGATCTCTCCATAAAGAGTATCTGTCACTGCCTATTACTGTCACAAGGGATGTTTACATTCCTTTCGACAGCAATAGAAGTGATCAGATTTTTTTTTCCCAAAAGGGACAGTTCAAAAATAAAAAAATAAAATAAATAAATAAAAAAAATGTAAAACGCCCCATCTCTCTGTGCTTGCGCACAGAAGCGAATGCATATGTAAGTGACGACCGCAAATGTAAACAGTGTTCAAACCACTAATATTCAAATTAGTGAAGAACAAACGTAAAATATTAAAATGAAGCAATGATAATATATACTGCCACCCAGTGGTTAAAGTGCAACAGTGAAATCATAATTATGCTGAAAAATTAAGGAAAATTGTTTTCATACTTACCGTAATTTTCCTTTCCTGGATCCTCCTCATGTCAGCCTACTATGGGTCAGCTCCGCCTCTCTGACCCCTTCAGGACAACCTCTTCCCAAGCCTATAAGAGGCGGCTGTCTGCCCATATGCAGTGTTCAGTTTACCCACCTCGCGACGGACTTTGGGTGGGAATTCCTCGGCTGACATGAGGAGGATCCAGGAAAGGAAAACAATTTTCCTTATTCCTGGACCTCCTCATGTCAGCCTACTATGGGATGTACCCAAGCAATCAACCACATAAGGGGAGGGAAGACATCAAACACCAGAATCATAAATCGGTATCAATAATTTAATGGCCGACAGCCGCCGACAAAACAGTAGACCCAAAAGCTTCCGATGCCGTCAGAGTTACCTTCACTCTGTAGCGCGGAATGAAAGTATTCGGTGCATTCAAGAAAGCTGTCTGCACCCTACTTCTGCTGATACCTTAGCGTATGCCGCACAGGAATCTGCCATGCTTCTCATAAATGTGCTTTGAGCTCCAGTGGCGGAGGCTATCCCGCATCTCTATATGCCATCTGGATAGGTTTAAGGATCTATGAAGACCTTATTCTAGGAGGCCTAGCCATGCCCTTCGTGGAGGGCCCGGGCAAGATGAAGAGCTAATCAAGTTTCCAGACATCTAGTCCATTCTAGGTATATTGATAAGGCCCGCACTAGATCCAGCCTAGTCCATTCGTCTTTCAAGTTACTACCTGGAAAAGCCGATACGACTGCTTCCCAATTCAACTGCAAGGCTGATGCCACCTTTTAGAAGAAAGTTGGGGACTGTTCTGAGTATTGTTTTCTCTTGGAGAATTCGGCAATACGGCTCCCCGGTTGAAAAGCACACAGTTCAGACACCCCTCTGGCCAATGTAATTGCCATCAAAAAATTGCACTGAGGTGCACAGAGGTGCTAATTATGTTTTCAGAATTAAAGGTAGGTCCCACTTCGGAAAGGGCTTTATAGAAGGCCTGATCTTTATTGCTGCCTTTCAGGAATGCATCCCTATAGGATCCAAGGCTTATCTTTGTTCCCCCGTAGCTGACAGGCCAGACTCAAACCTTTGAGGAGCTAAACGACAAAAACCCTTGCCCCGACTTTCCTGGAGACATTTCAATATGTTAGAGACCACGGGTGCCCTCAGAACCCAGCTCTTTCCTGCGTCCTTTCTCGACCCAAGACTCCCGTGGGCACCAGAGATTGTATAACTTTACAGAGGTCCTTTCAGCCCCGTTCCCAAAAACAGCAAATCGAGGAGTTTCCAAACTCAGACCGGACAGTCGATGCCCCCTTGTTTCTATTCGGAACCTAGGATATCCCTACGTAAGGACTTTCCGTCGTTATTTCTAGTCCGGAAGATATTTCGGGAAAGGCTTCACCCTGGATGGAAATTAAGACTTTTGTATTAATCGTGGAGACACGTGGAGTCACGTTAAAAAACTACCGTTAATGTAACCGGTCTCCCCACAGACTTGACACACGA
>BLSH010069633.1:334999-349997 GCA_018402905.1 Glandirana rugosa | reverse complement strand
CATTATGCTGTAGAATAATTGCACCCAGTAGCACGTAAAATAAATGAATAAATATATCAAGAGAAGAGTTAAGACTTTATTGCTGAACCAATAATGACTTACTGCAAGCTACTAAGGAAAAAACCTAATCAGGTTGCTGCCTGCCACCTAAGTAGTACCCCAAATACTACACATAGACCACTAATAAACAATTAGTGAAGCACAACCTATATAATATCATTAAATTAAAACAATAAAATTAAATGCTGCCACCTAGTGGTTAAAGTGCAACAGTGAATTCATACATAGAGTAACCATAAAAAGTCCAGTATAATAAATGCAAGATATACAGGAATCAGATGTGCAAAAAATTGTTTGTAATATCTGAAAGTGCAAAAACCATATACTTGTTCCAAAAAAAGTGCAAAAATAGTAGTAAACAGCCTTTTTCTCGTGCAAATTGTGCTGCTGAAAAAAATTGGTATCCAGGTGAATTTGCTGATATAACATTAAAGTGCTTTATAGTGGAACCACACACCACCACCGGTCACTCTATGCGCTCACCTCCAAGTGTGACCCCTGATGGGCCAAGTCGCACATTCCCCTCTGGGGTACACTCCTCCTATGGCTAAGTGTTGATGTGGTCACAGGGAAGGAGATCTGTAAAGGAAGTCTATACACATTCCCCTTTCTTGCTCACACTCCTTGCTGAGAAATCTTCCTCCAAAGTCCACACTGAAACCTACAATTCCAGGAGCATGGAGCGTAGCAGTGGTTCTCAACCCTGTCCTCAGATACTTGATATATAGGATTAAAGTCAGTGGGAGGAACGGGTGAGATCTGCGGGCAGAACTATGAGATCCATGCTCCTGGAATTGTAGGTTTCAGTGTGGACTTTGGAGGAAGATTTCTCAGCAAGGAGGGAATGTGCGACTTGGCCCATCAGGGGTTGCACTTGGAGGTGAGCGCATAGAGTGACCGGTGGTGGTGTGTGGTTCCACTATAAAGCACTTTAATGTTATATCAGCAAATTTACCTGGACACCATTATTTACAGCACGAAAAAAGACTGTTTACTACTATTTTTGCAGTTTTTTTGGAACAAGTATATGGTTTTTGCACTTTCAGATATTACGAATAATTTTTTGCACATCTGATTCCTGTATATCTTGCATTTATTATCAGGATTATGGACTTTCTATGGTTATGCTATGTATGAATTCACCGTTGCACTTTAACCACTAGGTGGCAGCATTTAATTTTATTGTTTTAATTTAATAATATTATATAGGTTACGCTTCACTAATCGTTTATTATTACCATGTAACTGATCAGAGTAAAGTTATCATCTCTTCCAGACTATTATTTTAAGCATAACAGGCTCTTGAGAGATAGAAACCAGTGAAGGAGCAAGAGTACTAGATTTATCTAACACTTATTCAGCAATATTCTGTCTGTGTATATAAATAGTTTCCTTCTAAAGCCTTGTACACACGATGCGAATTTTGGACGACAGAGCATACGTTTTCTGTTGGATGCTTGTCTCATGTCGAAAGTGAAGAGTGTACTAACAATACGAAAATTTTCGTACGACCGAATTCAACGTTCGTGTGATGAATATTTTTATATGTATTTTTTTCATTTCTGAGCACGTGTAGTCGTAATTGTACGATTTTTTTTTGCACCAAAACCGTACTAATGACACAAAAATAGGACGTTGAGTTGTTATATGAAAACATTTTTATAGCCTGCACATCCAGCTTTTTTCATCCGAAAAATTAAAATCGGCTGTGGAAAGGAGCATACTAACGTTCCGAAATTCGAACGATCGGCCGTCGAATGAAAATTCCCATCCGAAATTCGCATTGTGTGTACAGGCCTTAAGTGCTAAATGGCTTTAAACCAACCCATACTGAAAATTAATCAAATAATTGATAAAGTGGTTGTAAAGTCAGAATAAGCAATAACTGCCATCCCTTCTGCTTTATCAAGATAAGTACTGTGTGTCCATTTTCTTCAAATCTTATCCTAAATACCTTTTCTCACACCACCTCTGTGCTGTCACGGGTCCTCCTCCGCTTTCCTTCTCCGATCTAAGGAGAGTAGTGGGAGGAGCTGAGATTCCCTTCTGACGTCAGCTGGCCAGCAGAGAGAGGTTATGTGACCACACAGTGGTGCTGTGCAAAAATTATTTAGGATTAGAATTTTCAAAAAACGGACACAGAGTACTTTATATCTTGATAAAATAGGAGGGATGGTATTTATTTATAAATGTTATTTTTAAGCCACATGGATGAGCAGCAGGGGGGAGGGGCAGGGAGGAAATCCATCTCACACACAGGCCTTAGAAAAGACAGGCAGGGAGGGAGGGACAGACTCAGAACAAAGAGCGGGATGACAGAGGCATGTAAACTGACTACGGTATCATGGATCAGCAGCCATGATTACCGAGGTCAGCATACACAGGGGGACACAGGAACAGGTAGGATCAACGAGGTATTTTACAGCAAAGAAAGGAACAAAGTGCATGGCACAAGCACTATGCTATAGCTCATGCCTTAAAGGAACAGAAGTTTGTTTTTTCCTTTTAGGGCTACAATTGCTTTAAGTCCACCTCCAGGTTGAATGCATATGGCACCCCTCACATTTTCTGCCCTTAGCCCCCTTCCATCTATAGCGCTACCCCTGCCCCTTGGGTTCTGTGTTCTGTGCCTTGACTCAAAGAACAACCTGAGCCTCTCTGAAACACTTGGTTGAATGAAAGTCATGGCATGAACATGAGTATGAGGAAATAGACATAAGACCGTTTAGTGGTAAATTAACTCAATGTATTGGTATGGGTTAAAATATATGGTGGTTTAAGCACAAATGAGCATACAAAAGGTAAGTTCTGACACAGTCTGCTAGACAGTATAAACTTTATGCCAAAATAACTGAGTGTACCACTAGACTGGAATCAACTTATCATTCTGCAATAAACAGTGCATTAAGCCTTAACTGCAATGTAAATAATAATAATACTATAACTAGTTTAGGATAATTGTGTCAAAATATAGAGTCAGATTATCCTCTCTTCTGCTCGATTGTTTCTGCTTTGTTGTAAGTGCAATATTTTAGCTCAATAAATTTCCAAAGTCTTACACATTACGCGATGAGCCTTCCTTCTGTTTAAATCCAACACATGGACCGAGTGTAAGGTGCAGAGGAAGTCTGGATCAGAGTGTGCAGGCTTTGTGTTCCATCTGCCACAGGGTTTGGAACATCCACCGGACGAGGCTACACATAAGATACCTGTTCTCCCTATGCCTATCATGATCTCCTATAATATAGACATCATGTGGATCTGGTAAGAGGCACATCTAATTATTACATTGGCGGAACACTGACTTATCGTTATTTGTTACTGGGAGAGATGCACAGTGTAACATTTTGTTGGAATATGATATGAACGCAATAGATACATATGGACACTTGATTTTCATTGTTTTTTATTGATTATTATTAAAGTTTATTAAAATATTTATCGTTGGTTCACAGTATATTTTCTTGCATTTTTCACAATAGACAGCACAAATCGTTTATATTTTGGCACAATTGGTACTTATTTCTCATATTCAGGGAATAGTAAAAGTCTTTTTTATCATTTAGCACAAGAGGTACACCTAAGAATAGGCAATAAGTAAAGGTCTGTGGAGCAGCTGATAAAGGCAACCCTTAACCCTAACTCAGCCGGATAGCATTGGGGCCCAGTTGTACCAATAGCGCTCATGAGAATAATCCTAGTCAAGCCTACAGGTAGTAAAAGGCTACTAGATACTGTAGGCTCGGTATTTCTAGCAGCAGATAGTAAATCCCCACAGCAGCAACTCGCCAGTCCCAGTGACATTGCAGCCCACCATCTGGTCACACACAGCAATTAAAAAATACACACATAAAGAAAAAACTAGCAGGTGCGCTGGTCAGCAATTTTGTATAGCCCTCCAGCTGGCTTTTAGTGATAATTAGACAAGTCAAAGGGTGCTGCTGCTCTCTGAGGATCCTCTGGGTGGCAGGAACACATCCGAACAAAAACACAAAAGAAGAGAGAGCGCAAAGCCGCCCTAGTGTAACTCGGCTTTAATAAAGTAAATTTTAAAAACATAACAATGGTTAAACTCACATGTTGTAGAAGTTCATACAGCATAAGGATTCCACTGTGGCCGCACTCCTGTAACCACCTCAAGATCCTGACCCACCTGAGGTGCCCTGAGGAAGGAAATCACACCTCCAAAATGCATTGTCATGGCAACCATGTGATATCCACACTCTTTACCCCCTGTATTGTGCTCGTGTGGGTAACTTCTCGGAGTGCAGCGCCGGCTGGACTAGGCACATGCACATTAGGATCTAGATGCTGAGTGTGGTGGTAGACAGCCTTGGGTGAGCTGCCAGGATCGGGGCAGCTAGAGTGAGCATCCACGGCTCCCCCCTCCCCTGTGGGGATCTTGAGGTGGTTACAGGAGTGTGGCCAGAGTGGAATCCTTATGCTGTATGTACTTCTACAACATGTGAGTTTGACCATTGTAGTGTTTTTAAAATTGACTTTATTAAAACCGAGCTACACTAAGGCGGCTTTACACACAATGATTAGTCCACTCTCTGCTCTGCACCCAGGTGACTTTGTCTATTGGCACTCCAAAGCTCAGCACTCCGGATCCAACTCAGGCCTCCAATATGCAGCAGTGATGGTGCACGCTGAGCAACAATGTGCACTCTGCAGTCTACATCACAACAAAAAGAAGCTATGTCCTGTACAGCCTGGGAAAATTCAGTTTTCCCCCTCCTCCTGTCAATCTCCTCTCTGGGGAGTGTAGTTTAACCACTTCCGCCCTGGAAGGATTTCCCACTTTAGGACCAGAGCACTTTTTACAATTCGGCACTGCGTCGCTTTAACTGACAAGTGCACACGTTGTGCGACGTTGTACCCAAACAAAATTTGCGTCCTTTTTTCCCCACAAATAGAGCTTTCTTTTGGGGGTATTTGATCCCCTCTGCGTCATTTCTGATCACCGCTATAAACATAAGAAGAGCAACAATTTTGCAAAAAAAACAAAATTTCTTATTTTTTGCTATAATACATATCCAAAAAAAAAAAATAAAAAAAAAGATTTTTTTCATCGGTTTTGGCCAATTTATATTCTTCCTTATATTTTTGTTAAAAAAAAATCGCAATCGCTATTTATTAATTGGTTTGTGCAAAAGTTGCCACGTTTACGAATGATAAGAATTCATTTATGGGTTTTTAAATTTTTTTTTTTTTTTACTAGTAATGGCGGCAATCTGCGATTATTATCGTGACTTTAATATTACAGCGGACATGTCGGACCATTTTGAGAATTTTTTGGGACCATTGGCATATATACAGCGATCAATGCTATGAAAATGCATTGTCGCTGGCAGTGAAGGGGTTAACCTGCAGGGGGCACACTAAGGGTTTAACTGTGTTCCCTCAGTGTGTTCTAACTATATGTGGGCTGGGCTGAGTGGGGTGAGAGAGTGATCGCTGCTCCCATATACAGGGAGCCTGTGATCACATTCCTTCCCCTTCTGTCAGAACGGAGATCCGTGTTTACATACACGGACCTCCGTTCTCTCAGTGCGGGGGAGCCATTGCGGATAGCCAGCGGACATCGAGTCCACCCTACCCGCTCCCTTGCTCCCCCGAAACACAGTGAGTGCGCCTCTGGCGGCACGCGTGCGGTCACAGTGCGCAATCTCGCAGCTGCCATCAGGTGACGGCGCTTTGCAATAACGAACTAAGTTGTCGCTGTCAAGCCACGGCAGGCAGTCGGCAACTGGTTAAAAGCTCTTGATTACACAGCAGAGTCTCTCCTCAGGACTACAGTTCCCACCGTGCATTGCTACCTGACAGTTTAGTACCGCAGGACAGTAACTACAGAGAGCAGCTGCAATCTATGCTTCTTTCACTCTCCATTTTCAGCCAAGCGCCTAACTATACATGGGAGCAACCGCTTTTCTTCAACATTTTTCTCTTTGAGGACTGATCCACTACCTTCCATGTTTTCTTCTGCTTTTGCTGTATGTAGAGATGGAAGCACCATTTTGCTGTGAATCCAGGCCAGACTGATAATAAATTCCAAGGGAGAGGGTCCATGGGCTCATAGGACACTGGGCATCATTTAACCAGAAACAGGACTATTGCTGGACCTCAGAGTAATAGGTATGTGAGAAAGTTTGGCTTTAAAATTTAAACAGTAAACATCAATACAAAATATTGTTTGGCCCAAGCACTGTCATGGTGGCCTAGCCATGCACAAATACTGTACAATGTTCTTATGTCACAAAATAAATACAAATTATTACTTGCATATTACTATCCTGGCTTGAATTTCCAAATCAGAGTGATGCTTTCTTACATTAACATCAAAGTTCTGAGTAAAAGCCACAAGACAAGTAGTATTACCCTTATTAGATTTAGAAATGCCACCAATGGTCATAGAAATAAAATAACAAAAAAAACGTTCCTTCTCCCTTCCTTCTTTACTATTCTCTTGGTTGCTTTTGGTCTTCACATTTTTTTCTGTGCTCCGCTGTTCTTCTTTCATTTAGGTGATGATAATACATGCATGTAGATGGGACAGCAGTGAAAATTGACTTCTGTGTCCGGTCAAAGACTGCTTTTACACAGAGATATACACATTGTATATACATACTTTATACATAATTACAATCATACTGTAAGTGTAGGTATGAGGGTGGGGGCCATAAGTACCTCAAATTAACTCAATTTAGTTAATTTTTCACCAGTTTAAGCCCCCCTATCTAAATAATTAATAGTCCAAAAATTCAGTCCACTTTGATACGGTGGAAAAAGTGCAATTAGTAGTATCCTGAACAATCCTCCACCACACCAATATTCTTGTGACAAAATCCTCCACCAAACAAGATGTGCCCTTACCAGAGCCCCAGGACCCCCTATTACGGGGGATCTGGGAACGCTTGTGTGGAAATCTGGCTCCCACTCAGCCCTTGAACTAGATGTCCTCAGCTCCAGCTCCCGAATATACCGCCAATGCGTTATGTTAGGGCAAAGACAAGAGGACCACAATAGTGTGATAACGTTTAAAAGCAATCCTTTGATAGAAAATATATTGCCCTTACAGAAATCCAAAGAGTATATCGCAGATAAACATATCAATCAGCACATGAACTCAGCGGTGAGATCGGAGACAGCACTTCCGCCCTATCGATTTTGTCCCAACGGACTTCTTATGGGGCATTGATGGGTCTGCTCACCTCTCCAGTCCATGGTGTGCAGGCAGTGAGGAGATGATGTGCTGTAACCTCTAGCAACCAATCAGTGAGCAGTAATGATGTGCAGTAACCTCTAGCAACCAATCAGTGAGCAGTATTGATGTACAGTAATCTCTAGAAACCAATCAACAAGCATAAATCATGTGCTGTAACCTCTAGCAACTAATCAGTGAGCCAAAATGTGTGCTGTAACCTCTAACAACCAGTCATTAAGTGGTAAGGATATGCTGTAACCTCTGGCGGCCAATCACAATGGCTGACTGATCTGATTCAGTAAACTGATTTTGAGTCTAGCTGATATTTATTGTATGTCTCAGAGCAGGTGGAGAGAAAAATTGCATGGGGGGGGGGGAACGTTTGCCCAGGGTCCAATCAATATTAAAGACGCCCTGGCGATAATGCATAATGCAAGTTTCGTGCATTGTGGTGTCATTTATTCTGAATAGCATACAGTGCTCAAACAACACAATTGAGAGCCAACATTTTCTGAAATACAAACAGCAAAAAATAACCCTACTCTATCCAAATCTGAAAAAATGTTGCCTTGACATATACTTCAAGCACAATCATTCTTTAAAACTAGCAATTCTTTTTTGTATTCAGTCATGTTGAATCTTCTTTTTGTAGATGTGGTGTACGTGTTTTTTTTTAAGTGTTTGTTAACTCCAAAAAAATAGAGATCCTGGTCCCTTAAAGCAGATTAAACAGCTCAGTGCTTGTGCTGTGTAATCTGCCCCTCTCTAAACTGTAAAAAAAAAACCCCTGAACCTGACACTTCCTGTAGCCTCCTCTCTGCATAGACAACAAATCCAGGGCTTCTGAGCCCTGGCCACCATTGTCTGTGACGTCAGCAGCCCTACTCTCATCTCTCCCTGTCTCTGATCCCTGCCCCCCACCTCTATTATTAAAATTATCAAATTTACACTGGCAGCCCCTCCACTGTAGTAATGCAGATCACACTGTATAACTGTTTTCTAAAAATGAGCATCGTAAATAGCTATTTGGAGCTATCTTCAGGCCGGTCATGTGACTCGCGGCTGCTTTTCACCTCCAAAACAAGGCATCTGCAGGAGAGACTGAGCGGCCCTGTGATCTCCCCAACTGACATCAGAGGGATATCCTGGCCCCTCCTGCAGAAGCCATCCATCAGAGCTGAAAAGCGGCCACGAGTCACAGGACCGGCCTGAAGACAGCTCTAAATAGCTATTTACAATGCTCGTTTTTAGAAAATATTTATATAGTGTGATCTGCCCAACTATAGTGGAGGGGCTGCCAGTGAGTAAAAATGGTGGCTTAACAACCACTTTAATTTATTTTGGTCAGAAAAATAAAAGTTACAACTAAAACGAAAGTACAAAATACATCTTTTTTTCTAGGTAGTTTAATATAGCATATTAGTATGATCTATTCTCATTTTGAGCCATATTTCTTTTCATGTGTTTTCCTGTTTCTCCTGGACCTCAAGGTGAGAAGGGAAGAAGTAGGGTTTTTGGCATTAGGCTAGAAGGAAGTTTGCTGTCTCATGGTACAGAGATGTGTAACCACTTGCTGGCAGTAATCTGGTTGGCAGCAAAATGATTTCAATAAATTAACGTTGATGGTCAGCCCATCTGAAGTGGATACTTCAGTTAAGACTCCCTGATAGTGATCAGATTCAAACAGATCAAAAAAACTGTAGTAAGACCCCTTTCACACTGAGGCGCTTTACAGGTGCCATTTAGCTAAAAATAGCGCCCGTAAAGTGCCTCAAAAGTCACTCCCCATCCACCCCAATGTGAAAGCAGGAGTGCTTTCACACTGGGGCGGTGAGCTTGCAGGACGTTACAAAATGTCCTGCAAGTAGCAACTTTGGGGAGGTGCGGTGAGCGGTAATATACCACTCCTCCACCACCCCTGCCCATTGAAAACAATGGGGCAGTGCTTCCGAAGTGGCTGCACACTGCCTCGGAAGTGCAGAGAGCGGGCACTTTTAACCCCGTTTTAACCCCTTGTGGGGGGTAAAAGCGCACTGTTCCTGCAGCCGTATCGCCACTCTAACCGCGGTAAATCCCCGCTGTGACTAGCGGGGATTTACCGCTAACGCTCCACCAACCCAGTGTGAAAGTAGCCTAAGTATTTACATATTCTTGGGTTTTGGGACATATCACATGCTTAATTTTTTTTCCTTATTACCAGCTTGTAACATTGATATTAATGTCAAGATAAACTTGGATGTAGGTTCTTTAGCCACTTGGCCTCCGGGAGGTTTTACCCTCTTCATGACCAGGGCAGTTTTTGCTATTCGGCACTACGCTATTTTAACTGACAATTGCACGGCCATGCAACACAGTACACAAATTAAATTTATATATTTTTTTACACAAATAGAGCTTTCTTTTGATATTTGATCCCACTTGTCTTTTATTTTTTGTGCTATAAATGAAAGAAGACAGAAAAAGTAAAAAAAAAACCCAATATTTTTTACTTTCTGCTATAAAACATATCCAATAAAAATTTAAAAAATCGAATTTCTTGCTGAATTTAGACCAAAACATATTCTGCTATGTGCCTTTGGTAAAAAAAAATCCCATTAAGTGTATATTTTTTGGTTTGCAGTTAAGTTATAGTTATGTATACAGTATCTCACAAAAGTGAGTACACCCCTCACATTTTTGTAAATATTTTATTCTATCTTTTCATGAGACAACACTGAAGAAATGACACTTTGCTACAATGTAAAGTAGTGAATGTACAGCTTGTATAACAGTGTAAATTTGCTGTCCCCTCAAAATAACTCAACACACAGCCATTAATGCCTTAACCCTCTTGGGCATGGAATTCACCAGAGCTTAACAGGTTTCCACTGGAATCCTCTCCCACTCCTCCGTGATGACATCACAGAGCTGGTGGATGTTAGAGACCTTGCGCTCCTCTACCTTCCGTTTTTAGGATGCCCCACAGATGCTCAATAGGGTTTAGGTCTGGAGACATGCTTGGTCAGTCCATCAGCTTTACCCTCAGCTTCTTTAGCAAGGCAGTGGTCAACTTGGAGGTGTGTTTGGGGTCGTTATGTTGGAATACTACCCTGCGGCTCAGTCTCCTAAAAATTATGGTATATACAGTATACTGGAAATTGTATTTATTTATTTATTTTTTATACTAATGATGGCGGTTATCAATGACTTATAGTGGGACTGTGATAGTGTGGCGGGCAAGCTGACACGGGCTGGAGGGTTCACTAACTGACAATGACATCAATAGTGACACTAATACAGTGATCAGTGCTAATACTATATAGTCACTATACTAATGACACTGGCTTAGAAGCGGTTAACATCTAGTGGGGATTAAGGGGTTAACTGGGTGCCTAATAATGTGTAATGTGTGTGATATGTGCTGCTTTTACTAGGCGATCTTGTTGTTTTTTCCCTGTCAGTGTACAGAGCTCTGTATTGTTTACAAAACAGAGCTCTCTTCTGCGAATGATGGAGCCAATCCCGGTGATCAATCATTGGCTGAGACCTACTGATTGGCTTGTGCTGTAACAAATCACAGCACAGCTGGGGCAGCGGGCGCTTGTTTGTGCGCAAAGCTTACCCGGAAGCACTGATCATGTACCAGATACGGGATGCAGCACACAGAGGCTGCCCTGCCACAGTACACGTACGTGCGGAAGTCGCTAAGTGGTTAAAATACACATTTGCCAATCTTTTAGACCCCTTTCACCAGGGCCGCCTGAGCGATAGCGGTAAAAAAACACTAATTTGCAGCGCTTTACTGCTCTTTATAGTGGCCCTATGGCGCCGCTATTTGGGCGGCGGCGACGGTGCGCTTTTAACCCCCCCACAAGGGGTTAAACAGGGGTTAAAAGTGCCGGTTAGCGGCGCTACAGAAGCGGTGGTCTGCACTTCAGGATCACTGCCCCGTTGTTTTCAATGGGCAGGGGCGGTATAGGAGCTGTGTATTCACCGCTCCCACACCGCTGCAAAGATGTGGCTTGCAGGACTTTTTTTAACGTGGCGCAAGCGCACAATCCCATTGTGAAAGCACTCAGACTTTCACACTGGGGTGTATTGGGGGGAGTTTTTCAGGCGCTTTTTAGTCACTATTTTTAGCACAAAAGCACCTGAAAAACGCCTTGGTGTGAAAGGGGTCTTACTATTTTAGGACTTAATCATTATAATTGTGTTAACAAAAGTATGCTTTTTGATTAAGTACAGAAATCACATGGTTTTCAGCTTGCCCTATTTTATAAGTGTCTATAAAATGAAAGTGTAAAATGTTTTAGGTAAGTTGCAAAAATTCTGCATTTATTTCCTCTAGAAACATTTGTCAGACTCAGACCAGTTGTGCAACAATATTCTGTAGGAGCATCAAAACAGCTGGAAAAGCACATCCAGAATTCATTAACATAATGGAATATTTTATAATCATGAGTTAATTCTACTTGTCTGAAATATTAAAATGACATTTGCAAATGCAATTCGATTATGGTCTATTTGCAATCCTATAGGTTAGAATATTGAATCAGATTTCTAAAAATAGACCTTAGAGTGACAATAAACAATATCCTTATTCTCCAAAAATCATCCACACACGTTCTACTTAATGGCTCTGTAATCCATTTTTTCATAATATAATTTCTTACTGTGTTTCTCCCAAGCCTCTCCTTTTCCTCCTCAATTTAAATAGCTTGAAACAAGAAGCACATGTTAGTTGCAGTCATATGCACTGCTCTATGCACACTACAAATCTAGATCCATAATTCATTGTCTAAAGTCCATCTCAGGAGTGAAGGGTGGCTACATTCCTACATACTCTAACAGGAAGTTGGATCACAGCAGCAAAAAAAAAGAAAAAAAGAAACGGAAAATTGTATCAAATACTTACCGTAATTTCCCTTTCCTGACGCCAAACCATGGCAGCATACTAGTGCTCCGCCTCTTGACAACTCCCTCAGAACCAGTGAATAGAATAAAAAAGGCGTAGTTAGCCACCCCTCCCCATTCTTTGTAACAAGCTACATACCGAAACTTACAGGGTGGGCCCGTGTGCTGCCATGGTTTGACTCCAGGAAAGGAAAATTACGGTAAGTATTTGATACAATTTTCAATTTTCCTGACGCCAACATGGCAGCATACTAGTGATAAATAACTAACTGACAGGGTGGGTTCTACTTGCCAAACCAATATTCTAATTAGGATGGGACAGAGGACAGTCCTTCCAACTAAGTCCACTGATGGCAGGCATCTGGGTCTACTCCGCAAAGTTTGAGTAGGTATGCTGGGAATACCATGCTACTTCTACAGATGGATACTATAGATGCTCCCTAATCGGCTACCTATGAGGCTGCAATCGCTCTGGTAGAGTGCACCACCACTGACAGAGGCTCACGTCCCCTCGCCCTATATGCACCACCAAGCTTGCTAGAGTCCAGGCAGTAACCTCTTTTCCTTGATGATTTCCAGCTGGAATGACAAAATGCTTATTAGATGATCTAAAAGGAGCAATTGTGGACAGGTGCTTCTTTCTGAAAATGTCCAATTCGTGTGACTTTCCTGTGTGATTTTCTGGAAATTTAGGCAATTCCCAGATGTCTGTTAAATAGAGGGCTATTGCCACCTTTGATACAAGATGACCTACAAGACAGAACTCTACTCTTATTAGAAAAAAAATATGTTTTTTTTTGGAGCTCCAAAAGCTTGAATCTCAGACAAACGTCTGCTTAAAGTTTTTGCAATAGATACTGTCTTGTAGGTAATGGCCCAAACCAAGCACTGCTCTGTTGGAGCAAACGGTTGACCTGACAGGAGATCCAGCAACACCAATCAATCCCACTGGGAAAGACTCCTTTCCGTGGTGACTGAATCCTTACGACTGCCTGGGGCAGTAGGATCAATGTCTCGCCCTACTGAGAAAACGCAAACTTGTTCCAGATTTAGGCATAGATGTTGTAAGTAGAGTGCCTTCTAGCACTCAACAAAATAGAGATTGCTCTGGAGCAACCGGAGTTCACCCCGCCTCCTCTATTAGCACCCCTGCTTGCAGTCCCGGTCTGCGTATGTGCATAGGGGAAATGTGTTCTGTATCCTGAAGTGAATGGCCAAGGAAAACCGAGGGCTTCATGACCAATATGGAGGATTTGCTATGACAACTATGTTCTCCCTTAACAGCCTCAAGAGGAATCTCATTACAAGAGATGTTGGGGGGGGGATATATAGGCTAGATTGCAGCCCCGAGGAGAGACCACAGCGTCTGCCCCCTGCGCCTTGGGGTGCGGAAACAAGGTCAGACATACCCAACGTTTGTGATTACTGTGGTGGGTGAAGAGGTCTGTCTGTAGTAGGCCCTACCTATGGACCAGCTCAGAGAAGACTTGGGATGTAAACCCAATCGTTGTGCGCTGGGAAGCTTGCATGATAGTCGGTCTGCCTATTTGTTTAAAAATCCACTTGGAGGTAAACTGCTTCCTGAATTTGCTGGTGATCTTCCATCCCAGATGTTATGGGTTTCACCTCTCTGAATAGCATACTGCTGATAGGGAGTGTCTCTCCCTGGAGCTGAATATAGGCAACTGTTGCCCTGTTGCTCAACTGCAAGGAGACTGGTCTTTCCTTGATTCTGTGTAGCAAGACCAAAGTGCTAAAAAGGCTGTTTGAACCTCCAGCACCTTTGAGACTACCCTCCTTTGCTGGGAATCTCCATTTGCTTTGACAGACAGTCCCTCACAGTGTGCCTCCCAGGCTGTCTTGCCGACATGATTCGTAACAATGATCCAGTGTAATGGTTCAAAAGGGTCATGACTTCCTCAAGGTCTTTCCATCTTCGTGGACCGCTACTCATGCTGAGTGACACTGTTCTCAACTGTGCTCGAACCTGTTTCCTCCCTTGTGCTAAGAATCCTAGTTGAAACTTGCGCAGACGCCCTTGCGCCCAAGGGATCATCGGTGTGCATGAAGACGTTGAACCCAGAAGACTGAAGCACTGAGAAGCCAGCAAAAAAGCAAAGGTAGCTGTCCTCAGAATTGTCTTCCTGACTGTCACCGCTTTCTCTGATGGAAGCAAAACAGAGGAACCAGCAGAGCACTCCCTGGTACACTAACTGTTGGGTTGGAGAAAGTCGACTTCTCTTTCCCCTATTCTTTATTATTTTTTTTGACGTTGATAACCCAGCCATATCTCTGCAGGGTATATATGAGGACTAGAGTTGATCGAACCTCTGGAAGTTTGGGTTCTGCTGGTTCGGCCAAACTTCTGGACAAAGTCCCGGACTTCAAACTGTGTGTGAAAAGTCTATTTCAGCCGGAGGGAGCCATGTCAGTGTTGTAAAATCATCTTCAAACTGTGTGTGAAAAGTCTATTTCAGCCGGAGGGAGCCATATCAGTGTTGTAAAATCATCTTCAAACTGTGTGTGAGAAGTCTATTTCAGCCGGAGGGAGCCATATCAGTGTTGTAAAATCATCTTCAAACTGTGTGTGAAAAGTCTATTTCAGCCAGAAGGAGCCATATCAGTGTTCTAAAATCATCTTCAAACTGTGTGTGAAAAGTCTATTTCAGCCGGAGGGAGCCATATCAGTGTTCTAAAATCATAAAATCATCTTCAAACTGTGTGTGAGAAGTCTATTTCAGCCAGAGGGAGCCATATCAGTGTTCTAAAATCATCTTAGATGATTTTAGAACACTGATATGGCTCCCTCCGGCTGAAATAGACTAGATTCTACTAAAA
>BLSH010069633.1:296626-334989 GCA_018402905.1 Glandirana rugosa | reverse complement strand
GATTTTAGAACACTGATATGGCTCCCTCCGGCTGAAATAGACTTTTCACACACAGTTTGAAGATGATTTTACAACACTGATATGGCTCCCTCCGGCTGAAATAGACTTTTCACACACAGTTTGAAGATGACTTTACAACACTGATATGGCTCCCTCCGGCTGAAATAGACTTTTCACACACAGTTTGAAGATGATTTTACAACACTGATATGGCTCTCTCCAGCTGAAATAGACTTTTCACACACAGTTTGAAGATGATTTTACAACACTAATATGGCTCCCTGGGGCTGAAATAGGCTTTTCACACACACTTTGATGATGATTTTAGAACAGTAATCTTTCCCTTAAAGCAACAGCTGGAACCTTTCCATGTACAAGTTGGAGATGATTTTAGAAGAATAATCTTTCCCTTAAACAGACTCTACCTAGTCCAGTCAGATCATTCTGTGCAGCAGGATGAGGTGTGAAATCTGTCCCTCAAAGCACCAGTACTAGTATCTCTCCCTAGTCCACAATCAGATCATTCAGTAATGCAGAATGAGATGTTCTACAATCTGTCACTCACAGAGCCAGCAGCCCTAAACTACCCTGAGAGTATATGACATGCAGCACGCTGACTCCAGCCCCATATAGAGGCTGGGTCACATGGTGCACTGGCCAATCACAGCCATGCCATTAGTAGGCATGGCTGTGATGGCTTCTAGGGAAAACCAGTGAAACACTTGTTGATTGGCTGCCCTTGGCAGCTTTTCAACACGTGTAATAAAATACCAGAACCCCGGACCCGAACCCGGACTTTTTTTGAAAAGTCCTGGTTTGGGTCCGGGTCCCGGACACCCAAAAGTTAGGTACAGACCTGAACTGTTCGCTCAACTGTAATGAGGACCTCTTGGTGCGAAAGCAATTGTTCCAGTCCCCTGGATAGAATAAGAATGATGTCCAGGTAGTGACAAACCCGGAAACCCTGTTGTCTGAGTGGAGCTGACATGACACTGAGACCCTTGCCAACATTCTCAGAGATATTTATAGTCCACAAGGTACGCTGTTAAAGTGGAGCTGCGTCTAATCGATCACCAAACTTACTTATTTTGGAAAGAAATATTTGGGATGTGAGGATAGGCATCCTGATGATCCAGCAGTAGCATCCAGCCGACTGGTTGTACTGTTTTAATGAATTCCATCTTAAAGATCTCTAAGAGGGCCAAAAAGGTTCAACCTCTTTCGATCTGCAACTGGATGCTAGCCTCTGTCACCTGCAAACTACAAACAGGGTTGGGTAGAAACCTGAAATCTTTCCTGTGAAAGGGACCGGGACAACGACTCCCTGAGTCTGAAGTGTCTGTAAGTATTGTAGCAGCCCACCCGCTTTTGCGGTGGATCTGTCAGAGAAATGGTCTGGATAAGGAGCAGTGAGGAATCCCCCGAAGTGACCATGAGTGCATAATACCTTCCTCCAAGGGTCTGTACAACCTGCTGTTCAGAAACCCATAAAGCGCACCCTCTGGCTCCTACATTAAGAGTCTGGGCATGCGCTCTTCAAAAGGGCTTAGTGGGTACCTGCGGCATAGCCAACCTGGAACCTTGGCCTGACAGGTGGCCCTAGGCTCCCTGGAAATAGAGAAGTGGAACCTGCCAGGAGAAACATTTTCTTTTCCTTTTGCTTCCAGTCTTATGTGAGCAGATCGGACTTACCTCCTATCACTTATGACCAGTTTCCGACCAAACAGAGATCTTCTGCCATAAAGTGACTCACACCAATCTTGCTTTTAGGAAGCAAGACACCACCCAGAATCTCAACTATAGGGCCCCCCTAGCCATGACCGAGTATAGCATCACTATGGCCAGGCACCTGGTTGAGATTATTGCTGCTTCTGCAATAAAGTTCACAGACACATTCAACTTGGCTAGGGTTTGAATGATATCCGCTTTATGGATTTCCTCTCCGCTGGCTGTCTCTATCTCCTGGGAAAATTAATGAACTAGCTGGCCCCCCCAAGCCTCAGCCCACAGACACTTACATAATGGCAGATTTCGTTCCTATAGAGGAAACACTGCAGGGCCCCATCAAGACCCACAGAAGGGGCACCCAGGCTTTTTAGCACAATTTAGCAGCCCCAGCACTGGGACTTCGCACTGGGAGAGGCTTGAACCCAGACGGCTACTGCACTGAGGCAGAGGTGGGGACATAGAATTGCTTACTCTTCACTGGTGCGTGGATGCATGAGGAAAAAAAGAAGAATGGGGGCGGGGGGGCGGCTAACTATGCCTTTTTTATGCTATTCACTGGTCCCGAGGGAGTGGTCAAGAGGCGGAGCTCTATCACTAGTATGTTGCCATGTTGGCATCAGGAAAAGGAATTTGCAGATTTGGAGAAGGTTGCAAGCAATAGAAGTTACCTTTTGACTTAAGAATACATGCTAGAATGGAATGTATTTTTTTTAACCAGAGTTTAGAGTCACTTTAATAATACGTCAGCACTGGTAAAGCCACCATTCCCTCTCAGCTTGGCAGCCAGGAGGTTATAGTATACAAATCTCGAGTCAGAAGAGTGTATATTATCATTTTGTTGGACTGCCTATTTCTGTAGCCAGGTGATTGGCTAGAGAGAGAGATCAAATTGGGACAGTTGCAATTGCTCTCTGTGTCCCCCTTAAGAATTATCAGTCTAAATGGGTTAAAACAAATTCACTTCCACTCAGCAGGTGGAGCTGGCAAGCAGTAGGAACTCAAGAGACTTGAATGCTGCCATATTGCAGTTTGTGAGATGTGGTCAAGAAACAGAGTTATGCTGTGGAAGTCATTGAGCGAATATCCAGTGTGCTGAGGACCGGAGTCACTCTGGGGGAATCCAGTAGTGGGCTAATATCTGCACAGTGGAACCAAAGTGCTTGTACCGCTAGAACTAATGAAAGGGTTTTGCTGCCATTGACCTGTTGCTGCTAACAGAGACTGGGCACATAGGTACTAGACATCTAACTAGCAGCCTTTACCACTACATGCAGACTTTATTGGGTCTGTACTTTTGTGCACCACAATAAAGACTGTGCCCCAACATTAGCCAGCTGAAAAACCAGGACAAAGGTCTCCTCAGATAGCTGTTCCACATAAACTTTACTTGCTGACCTTAATGAGAGGTACCTCTGTAGGAAGGTCTGGGTCTTAGAGTAGCCCTTCATACAGAGTGCTCTCTAAGCAGTATAGTCTACTGGTCGCAGAAAAGTTATCACAGCACTGATTGCCATTACTGTTATCTGTGCCATTGCTTAATGCTGATTTTAAGATTACCAGGTACAGATTAATCCAACCTTATAGATCTATATTCTAAATTGCTATACCATAATATCTCTATTGTCTACTCTAGTGAATTGTGTTAGACCTACCCTTTGCGTGTTCATTTTTGTACATATGGTTAAGTTATGTACATACTTTAATTCATTTCAATATATTACATTTCTTTATTACTAACCAGTCTGGTGTTTGTTTCCTGATACTGAACCATAGTGTGTGCAGGATATTTATATTTGTGTTCTTAATAATAGTGCAATATCCTCTTTGCTTACATCAATCAAATCAATACTCCACGCTATGGGTCTGTTACCAAGTGCAGCTGCCCCCACCATGCTTATATCTTATAAATAGGACATAACCAAGGTAAGTAAAGACAATATGTTGTGGCACTTGCAATACTACAACACAACAACTCCCCTATACAAAACAAAATTAATTTGGCTAAAGTCACATCCATGTAGACAGTAAGAAAAAGGAGATGCGGGCAAAACCCCACCTAAATAGTCAGACTTTAAAGGCTCAGCAAGGAGAAAATAATATAGTAAAAAATAATTGTATGAAAAGAATGGCATATAAGCCTAAAATAGATCCACCAAAAATACAGACATGTTTCTACTCTCGAAAACACATGCATATCTACCAGGTCTACATTTCGCCAATAGAAAGCCTTCCTCAGGACCCGATAAGGCAGGATAGAGTAGTACTCAATATAATATTGCAGTAGATGATGCAAGTACAAAGAAGCACAGTCTGGGGGCAAGCACAGGGGCACCAAGGATGACACTAAGGCGGGAGGAGACACGTCACAGGTTCATTTTTAGATTACTGGGTTAAGCAGTTGCTGACCGTGTCGCTTACATTTCCTGCTGCAAAGTGGCAGCTGTATGCAGATCACCGTTTATAAACGGCTGCGGCTAGGGAGCATGCTTGCGAGTCCCCGCCGCGGGCGCGACGATCGGATTCGCTCCAGAACCCATCAATCTACAGGTACAGGCCAATGAATTTTGGTCTGGACCTGCTAGTCGGTCCTGGCAAATTAAATTTTCAACTAGAGCAGCACTCAATGGAGTGTTCAGAGTCACTTGTAATGTGAAAAAAATAATATTTATTAAAAACACTGATGAAATTTGTTGCTTGCGGATGAAATGCCTCCTCTGCCTCTGTAATGTAAACAGAGGCAGTGGAAGTGATATCATCTTACCTCGTGGAGCCCTTTTTGGTTCCAGCGAGGGAGAGAGAGACATCTAAATTTGAGTTGCACAACACTACTCTGACACAGTACACATAGGCACACTTTCCACCAACCTGATCACCCCCCTCCCCCAATTAATCCCTTCACTCCTGTCACTGTGTCATATAGTGCAGCGACCAGATCTTTCACTGATCACTGTACTTGTACTTGTACTTCAATCCTCGGCAGGGTCAGATTAGTGAGGTACTCTGACACGCACACACATACACTGGATAGGTCAGTTAGTAGTACATTATCTGAATAGATCAATATCTGTGATCTGATCAGATCTAGATTAGCGTCCCCACTAGATTAGTGTTCTAAAAAATGTGCCATTAGCGGGATCAGCCCAGATACCTGCTAGCACCTGCGTTTAGCCCCTCCAACCCAGCCCAGCGCACCCAAGTGCAGTATCAATAGATCACTGACACTTACAAAACACAAAACACATATCTGCAGTGTTTGCAGAGTTCACGCCTGATCCCTGCAAAAGCTGACAGTGATTTTGGTAGCGAATTAAAGCAGGTTCTGACAACCAAGTGCACTTTTTTGCCTGTGAGTCACACTAGTGTACCAATAAATTTAGAGTCCAACATGTCCAGTCCGAGGTACACTAGTGAAGAGGCCTACACGTTGCTGAGCATGACAGAGGCGAGTGATGGGGAAGCCTCACTGTCAGAATCAGGCTCAGTATACTTACCGCTAGACAGCAGCGGCACCCTGACAGATAGCTCTGTCGACTGAGTTGTGGTCCCTGCTAAGGTCAGGCGTACCCAATCCCATTCTGCTGTTGTTGGGGTGCAAGAACCGCAGGGATCTCGTATGGAGCAGAGAGCCAGTACTAGCTTGACTCATCCTTCTGGTGAACTGGCAAACACCAGTGGCCTAGTACACCCTGGTCGTACAACCAGCACTGCAGTAACACTTGGTGATGTGGCGAGTCCCATAAGTGCAGTTCAAGCTGGTGCACAAGTAATGTCCCACAGCCACGAAGAAGACAAAGACAGGCTCGCAGAGCCCAAAGTGCCCTTCCCGCTGAATACGCTAACCCTGATTGCCAACCCACCCCTGATTCAGAGCCTGTACTTCCCCCTTTCACTGTCCAACCCAGAATTCAGGTGGAAACTGTTGATTTTATGGCCCTTGATTTTTATTCGCTGTTTTTCACCGACGATCTCTATAGATCTATTGTGGACCAAAGCAATTTATATGCTGGTCAATTCATCGCCGCTAATCTCCATTCGTCACTTGCCAGAGAATGGAAACCTATTACGGTTTCCGAATTTAAGATCTTTCTGGGCCTTTCCCTCCTCATGGGCATAGTTAAAAAATCTGAGTTGCGGTCATATTGGTCCACTGAGCCAATTCACCATATGCCTGTGTTCTCTGCTTCCATGACCAGGGCACCATACGAGCAGATCCTGCGTTTCATGCACTTCAACTACAATGAACTCTGTCATTCTCGGGGTGACCTTGGATTTGTTTGGCTCATCAAAATTCGGCCCCTCGTAAACTACTTCAACCAAAAATTCACAGCCTTGTACTGTATATTCCCGATCAAGTTGTCTGCGTAGACGAGTCCCTGATTGCGCTTTCTGTCTGTCTTGCTTTCAAACAGTACCTTCCCAGCAAGCGTGCCAGATATGGGGTCAAGATATATAAGCTCTGTGACAGGGCCACAGACTATACATGTAATTTTATGGTTTAAGAGGGAAAAGATAGTCACATGAAGTCCCCCGACTGCCCTGAACTACATAGGGAGCACTGGCAAGATTGTGTGGGACTTGGTGTCACCCTTATTCGGAAAGGGGTACCACTTGTACGTGGACTATTAATACTCAAGAGTGCCACTTTTTGGTCATCTTTTCAATCAAGGAATTGGCGCATTTGGCACCGTGCAAACTAATCGCCGGGGCTTCCCCCAACGGCTAGTAGAATCCCGACTTAGATGGGGGGGAGAGAGCCTGCTTGAGAAGTAGTAATTTGCTTACGGTGAAGTGGAGGGATACAAAGAATGTTTTCGGTCTGTCCACCCTTCACGCAGACACGGCAGTCCAAATTCCAATAGCGACTGGTGTTGTGGAGAAGCTCTTCTGTATTCACGAATACAACCTAAATATGGGAGGGGTGGACCTCAATGGCCAGTTGGTGGCGCCGTACCTAATTGCCCGTAAGGCCAGACGCTGGTACAAAAAAGTGTCTGTATACCTATTCCAATTGGCTTTGCTGAACGCTTATGTGCTATACAAAACGTCAGGATGGACTGGATCATTCTTTAAATTCCAGGAAGAGATCGTCACAGCCCTTCTGTTTCCAGATGGTTCTGCACCCCAACTTCCCAATCCAAATGCTGTGAGTCAGCTGCATGAGCAGCATTTTCCGCATGCCGTTCCTGGTACCCCTACCAACCAACCCCCCTAAAAGAGATGTTGTGTCTGCAGACGACGCGGATACAGGTGTGAAACCCGTTACTATTGTCCCTCCTGGCCTGACCAGCCTGGTCTTTGGTATTCATTCAACTGCTACAAGCATTTCATGACTTCAGTTTCGCCGTCAAGCATGTCATGTTTGGTGTCTATGTACTCGGCATGAGATTATCTTTTATATTTCACCAAACATTTGCGCAATATAATGGAAAATTTACTGCCAGATACTTACCGTAATTTTTCTTTCCTGATAGACTCCATGGCAGCCACATGTGGGTTTACCCCGCCCACTCTTTAACCCCATAGGACACTACTTAGTGTAAATGTGACCCTCTGTTCAGCCCACGTGTTCCGTAACTAGCTCCTCCTCTAGAACCGAGGGTGTCTATCAGGAAAGGAAAATTACGGTAAGTATCTGGTAGTAAATTTTCCATTTTCCTGACAGCCCCCATGGCAGCCACGTGTGGGACTTAACTAGCCAACTAGTGGGAATGCTGAACAAAAAAAAGGTTTAATTGTCCCTGTCGACCGACAGAACTTTCAACCCAAATTGGGTTCCACACAGTAATGCGTCATGAAAGTATTTAGCGACGACCAAGAGGCCGCTCTGCAGATAACCTCAGGAGCTACCCGGCGCACCGCCGCCCAGGAAGTGGAGACACTTCTGGTTGAGTGAGCCGTCACCGCCTCTGGAGGAGCCAAGCCCTTAGTCCTGTATGCCCTCTGGATGATCTGGACAATCCAGGCTGCGATCCAGGCTGCGATTGTTCTGGAAGAGGCTTTCTTCCCCTTGTTCTTGCCGGAGAAGGGGACAAAGAGATGGTCAGATTGTCTGAAGGTGGCCGTAGCCTGCAGGTATTTCTCCAATGTTCTTCCCACGTCTAAGGGATGTACTTCCCCGGTTTCCGAAGATTTAAAGGTAAGCAGGGATATCTCCTGATTCTCATGAAACACTGACGTGACCTTGGGTTTCGAGCCAAGCATGGGAACCAGGACCACCCAATTCGGGAAGAAAGTCAGGAATGGCTCATTATGCCCCAAGGCCCCAATCTCCGAGACTCTTTTAGCAGAGGTGACTGCCACCAGGAAGGCCATCTCCATGGCCAGATCCCCAATTGCTTGCATGCCCGCATAACCCGAGGCAGGGTCTGCCAGAAAGTCAAAGACTAGAGGAAGGTCCCACTTTGGGAATCTCGGTTTCCTTTGGGGTCACAGCCTTGCTGCCCCTTTTAAGAACGGGCGGACCAGCGGATGCCCAGCCCAGGCGGTTCCCGTGAAGGCTGACAGAGCCGATACTTGCACCCTGAGGGAGCTTACTGATAGAGGTAAATCAAGACCAGTTTGCAGGAAGCTTAAAACTTCTTGTACTCCCGGATCTCTGTTGGATTTCCCGATAGAGTGAGAAAAGTCAGAGAACTTGGCCCATATTCGTTCATAAACTCTGTTCGTGCTGGGCCGTCTAGAGTTCATCAGGGTGGAAATCACAGCTGAGGCGCAGCCCAGGGCCTCTAGCCTCTCCCTCTCAAGAACCAGGTCATTAGGTGCAGTCGCTCTGGACATGATTGTAGCACTACTCCCTGTGATAGGAGGTCTGCCCTGAGAGGGAGTGGAACTGGGGTTCGGAAGCTCAGCTGCGTCAGTAATGGAAACCACGGCCTGTTGGGCCAGAAGGGGATTACTGCCAGGATCTCGACTCTCTCAGACCTCAGCCTCTGTAAGAACCTGAGAATTATTGACACTTAGGCTTTGTTGAACCTCCAGGTGTCCGTTAAGGCATCTATCCCGAGGGCTTGAGGGCAGAAGCCCCTTGTGTAGACGTTCTTCAGCTTGTGATTGACCGGGGAGGCAAATAGATCGGACTGGATCCATACGAACACTTCCCCATGAAGGGACCATTCTTCATTGTTCACCCGTACTCTGGACAAGAAGTCTGCATGGACATTCTGGGCTCCAGGAATGTAGACTGCCGAGATCTCTGCCAGGAACCTCTGGGCCCATGGGCAAACTCTGATCTGCAGTGGGCTCCCCATCCTATGTTGCTGGCATGGGTTGTGACTATCACCCATGCTGGTGGGGAGATAGAGTGACACCCGAGTAGGTTCTTGCACAATAGCCACCATGGCAGACTGTCCCTCATGGCCGTTGATATGTGGATAAGGTGGTCGCCCTCTTCCGGCCTCCACAGGCGCAGGAATCCCCTCTGGAACGGGCGCATCTTCCACAGTGCCCACTTCATCATGGGGGATGTTGAGACCATGGTGCCGACCACCCTGAGACACTGGGAGGCTCTCAGATACGGGGTTGCCAAAGCCCACCGGACTCTGTCCCGGACTATAGAAACTTTCTCCGCTGGTAGGGAAATAGTATTCTCCTTGGTATTGAACCGGGCCCCTAAGTACACCAGATCCTGTGATGCTTCCAGATGACTCTTCTGTTGATTTATCACCCAGCCAAACTCCTGAAGGGTGGATAATACTTGGGACCTCTGGACCAGCAGCTGGTCTCTGTCCTGTGCCAGTAGGAGCAAGTCGTCTAGATAGTGGTGTAGACATATACCCCTCTACCTGATAAGAGCTACCACTGCTAGGAGGACCTTGGAGAATACTCGCGGGGACGTGGATAGTCTGAAGGGGAGACACATAAACTGGAGGTGGTGTAGACCCACCAAGAAGCGAAGATATTTGCGGGACTCCTCTGCGACTGGGACATGAAAATACGCACCCTTTAGGTCTATCGTGATTAACCAATCGCCTGGTTGTATAGAGCGCTGTATCGTCGTGAGGGTTTCCATTTTGAACTTTTTGTTTCTGATGAAGGTGTTCAAATGGGTGAGATCTATAACTGGCCTCCATGTTCCATTCTTTTTTCACACTAAAAAGAGAGGGAAATAGAGGCCTCGGAATCTCTCTTCCTCCGGTACCGGTACTGCCGTGCCTTGGGTCACTAGCGAGTCCACGTAGTCCAGTAGGACTCGTTTCTCCTCTTCCACCCGAGGCACCAGGGTGGGAACGACTCAGAGTGACGGATCGCTCGCAAAGGCCCATGAATGTCCGATGGAGATTGTCTTGATCACCCAGGCGTCTGAGATCGAGGCCGCCCAGACGTGTCGGAAATGGAACAGACGCGCTCCCACCTGACCCGCCTGGGTGGGCCCAATCTCAAAAGGATTTAGCCGCCTCTGTCCGGTAGAGGCCGAGCCTTTGGAGGCCCTCTGGGTGGACGTCTGGCCTCTCTTCCAGTTTCTCCTCAAGTCCCGCCCAGGCTTGTAGCTGCGGGCGTCCCTTGCCCGATCCTCGCTATCGCGGCCAGCCAATGCGCACGCGCGGACCCACTCACGGCCTGCCTACGGGACAGAGCGGCGCCATGGAACACAGGAGCGTTCCAGGCGCCATACCAGAGAGATGGGGAAGCCCAGGAGAGCACAAGAGAGGGTAAGACAAAACACCCTGCCCCCCAAAGCACAACACTGCCATGGAGTCTCCTCCAGCCACCTCTTCTGAGACCCTGCTCGTTAGCGTCTCCCTGGGCAAAAGCAGGCCGCCACTCCTTGGCTTCTTCTGGCCTGAACGCCACTCACCCGCCGTGGCTGGGTACAGTCCGAGGGGACACCACAACCCCGACATCTGCCCCGCTCTAAGGCTGGGGACAACGCTGCCCGGGACGCTGTTCATCTTTGGCTCTGGTAAGTCGTCTGCAATCGGGTCCATAAAGGAGGACAAAAAAAGGAACACGCGGGCTGAACAGAGGGTCAAATTTATACTAAGTAGGGTCCTATGGGGTTAAAGAGGGGGAGGAGTAAACCAACACGTAGCTGCCATGGAGGCTGTGAGGAAAGTGTGTTCTTGTGTATTAGAATTCAAAAAAGTGTTTTTTTCCCAAAAAATTGTGTTTGAAAAATCGCTGCGCAAATATTTTGCGAAAAAAAAATGCAAAACCCACCATTTTAATCTGTAGGGCCTCTGCTTTAAAAAATATATATAATGTTTGTGGGTTCAATGCAATTTTCTAGCAAAAAAAAAAAGTATTGTATATGTAAACAAAAAGTGTCAGAAAAGACTTGGTGATTCAAGTGATTGAAAAATGACTAAAAAGAAAAAAATTACGCAAAGTTGTCACTGAAATGATATATTGCTCACACATGCCATGGGTATATGGCATGTGTGTACTCAGGAGAAGCAGCAAAATGTATTTTTGGGGTGGAATTTCACATATACCCATGGCATGTTCGAGCAGCATATTTAGTGACAACTTTGTGAAAAAAATTTTTTTTAGTAATTTTCCCGAAACTTGTGGCAAGATATAAAAAATTCCATGGACTCAACATGCCTCTCAGAAAATAGCTTGGGGTGTCTACTTTCCAAAATGGGGTCATTTGGGGGGTTGCTATCTGGGCATTTCATGGTCTCTCAAACTGCGATAGGTAGTGTGGGGTGAAAGCATAAATTTTCGCCCTTAGAAATCCTGAAGGCGGTGATTGGTTTTTGAGGTCCCGTACGTGGTAAGGCTCCCAAAAAGTCTCACACATGGGGTATCCCCGTACTCAGGAGGAGCAGAAGAATGTATTTTTGGGTGTAATTCCACATATACCCATTCAATGTGTGAGCAATATATCATTTCAGTGATAACTTTGTGTATTTTTTTTTTGTCATTTTTCAATCACTTGTGACAAAAAAGTTAAATATTCCATGGACTCAAAATGCCTCACAGTAAATTCCTTGGGGTGTCTACTTTCCAAAATGGGGTCATTTGGGGGGGGGGGGGGTTGTACTGCCCTTCCATTATAGCACCTCAGGAAATAAGATAGGCAGTCATAAAATAAAAGCTGCGTAAATTCCAGAAAATGTACCCTAGTTTATAAACGCTATAACTTTTGCGCAAACCAATAAATATACACTTATTGACTTTTTTTACCCGAGACGTGTGGCTGAATGCATTTTAGCAAAAATGTATGACTTAAATTGAGTTTATTGTATTTTTTTATATCAAAAATTTGAAAATATCATTTTTTTCCCAAATTTTCGGTCTTTTTTCGTTTATATCGCAAAAAATAAAAATGCAGAGGTGATCAAATACCACCAAGAGAAAGCTATATTTGTGAGAAAAAAAAGGACGCAAAATTTGTTTGGATACAGCACTGCATGACCGCGCAATTACCAGTTAAAGCAGCGCAGTGCCAAATTGCTCTGGTCATTAAGGGGGTAAATCCTTCCGGAGCTGAAGCTGTTAAGAGGGATGCTATTCAATGTGCATAGCGAATGTATAATAGCAGTTTATAGATAATAAATAACTATACTATATACTATTCAATATTAAACAATTTCATGGGAATACATTTATAGCTGAATAACACACATATATCTCATTTGGAAACATTTATACTAAAATGGTGCAAACTGGGTATGATGTGGAAGCCTGAAGGCAAAAACAAGTAAAAACAAGGTAAAATGTTTATGTAGAAAGGGTCTGTACTTTCAAAACCATATATACATTGAACTGACCTTACAAACTACATGGAAAGTGTTTACGAATTTCCATAAACAAGACAGTGACTGTATAGCTCCGTAAACAGGGTTCAAGGACTGTGTTGTGTTATTAGCAGTCAATGCACACAGCATTAATGAATTCAAAACATGCAACTGGAGAGGGTAAACTTTGTGAGCTATTTTAACAACTACTTAGAAATTCAACTTAGAAAACAGTTAAACTGCTTTTTATATTTATCTTAGATATACCACTATGCCATTTTTAGCAATTTTACTGGGTAACACCACCTAAGAAATATGTGAAAAAAACCCTAATCCTTAAAAACATAAAAACATATGTAACACACTGGTTTATAGCGGGGGTGCGGTTAAATTTAATTTGCTGGGCTGTAAATGGCCTGGTAAAATTGTTAGGGGATCTCCTGATTCTTTTCCTAATTCTGGGTTTAGTACATCTCTCTCCTCTGTCATTGGGTGGCACTGTTGCTGATGGCATTGGAATGAGAAGATGTACATGACCTTGGAATATGAATGATAGGCTGCCAATGGGCAGGGGTTTCCTTGGGCTCTGTGGCCTGCTGGGACATCCTATATATTTGAGAGGAGTCAGGTGAACGGGGTTCTGTGCCACCTGGATGGCTGTTTGGGTGGACATGTGTTAAAGCTCCCGGCTGCTAGGCCAGAAGCCTGAGGCTTATCTGGGAGTTCCTGGTTGTTAGGCAGTCTGAGGCATATCCAGGATCGGCAGTAGCAGTGCAGGGTTGGGACTTCATGTTGGAAGCCTAACCGAATTGCACGGGTTCTATCGGCAGGAGAACCCCTCTTTGTCGGAGGTGAAGGGACAGAGTTGCTAGCGGAGGACAAACATTCCTGTCACTGGAGGCAAAGCTGTCACCCTCAAGGACAATGCTCCTGTTATTTGAGGCCAGAGATCATAGTCTGAGATAGAGTACCAAAGAAGCCTTTTTCACTCATCGGGCCAGTGGAACAAAGTGAAAAATCTCAGCAGAAGTCAAGCGAGGAACCGAGCAAATTAGAGGGGGTGACGCTTGCAAGAGAGCTCAGCAGTTGGGCTGAAGAGCCGAGGAAGGGACACAGCAGGTTGGCATGGGGACTCTCTGGATATACAGCAGTTGGCTGTGTGAAGTGCAAGGGACCCAGTGGCAGTGGGAGTCCAAGAAGTCTTGACGGAAGACTGTGAGTATAAACTTGTGAAGCTACAGTGGTAGGCTGTGTAATGGAGGCCAGATCTGCACAACGGGGATACCAAGTTGTTATGTGCATCAATCTGTGTTGAAATCCAAGGAAATAGTTCTAGTCAGGCAAAGTCAGTTGGAAAGCTGGTGGGACTTGATTGCTATATTAAGAGTCGTGTTCAAAGAGTCTCGGAGTCTGCTAAGTGCTGTTGCACTCATCCAAAGGGTGTCCTGGCCCTAACCCTCTCTCCCCAGTTCTTGAAGAGAAAAATAAATCTCTTTTGTGCTGTATCATCAAAGTGCCTGGCGCTCAACTCATTTCTTCTATCTACACCCACCATGCCTAGTAATCCAGACTGTGAGGATGGATGTCAGTCGTCCCTTACTCTGGAGGTCACCATCAGGCTTGTAGAGGTCGGGGCCCGGGCTACACATACAAGTTCTGTATTCATCTATATACACAAAGACCTAGGTGGGAAAGAGCGGGGTCTTAAATTAGTTTAATGTGTATATTACCCCAAAAATATTATCTCATTTATGTGTCTGTTTTGTTACATAGTTACATAGTTAGTCAGGTTGAAAAAAGACACAAGTCCATCCAGTTCAACCAAAAAAAAAAAACAAAAAAATTTTATATATATATATATATATATATAATAATTAGGAAAGGTGAGCAGCACTTCAGTGTTCTTCAGGTGCCAGCAATCAAGCCTTACCCCAAGACTATATATAAAAATGAAAGTCCAGGATTGCTGCACACAATTTCTTTAATATTTTTAAAGTATCAAAATCCAAGCATCATTCAAGAATTTTCTTCAAATGGTAACATACTGATCATAAAAAAATCATGTAAGTCAAACAAAGTCCATAACAAAACAATGATCTTGCTCCATATTTACCAACAGTTTCGGGCCATTGTCCTCCACTCACGCCCTTTCTCAAGGTATGGAACAATATTGATCAGTATGTTACCATTTGAAGAAAATTCTAGAATGATGCTTGTATTTGGATACTTTAAAAATATTAAAGAAATTGTGTGCAGCAATCCTGGACTTTCATTTATATATATATATATATATATATATATATATATATATATATATATATAACCAAATAATCCCATATACAATCCTTCACCCACAGTTGATCCAGAGGAAGGCAAAAAACCCCAGCAAAGCGTGATCCAATTTGCTATAACGGGGGGAAAAAATCCTTCCTGATTCCCCGAGAGGCAATCGGATTCACCCTGGATCAACTTTACCTGAAAATGTTAATAACCAGTTAAATTATTTACATGAACGAAAGAATCCAGGCTTTTTTTAAAGCAATCAACCGTGCTGGCCAAAACCACCTCTGGAGGGAGTCTATTCCACATTTTCACAGCTCTTACTGTGAAGAAACCTTTCTGTATTTGCAGATGAAATCTTTTTTCCTCTAGACGTAAAGAGTGCCCCCTTGTCCTTTGTGATGACCTTAAAGTAAATAACTCAACACCAAGTTCACTATATGGACCACTTATACTTATACTGATACTGATACTGTACATGTTGATCATATCCCCCTTAGTCTCCTCTTCTCAAGAGAGAATAAATTCAGATCCTCTAATCTTTCCTCATAGCTGAGCTCCTCCATGCCTCTTATTAGTTTGGTTGCCCTTCTCTGCACTTTCTCCAGTTTCCCGATATCCTTTTTGAGAACTGGTGCCCAAAACTGAACTGCATATTCCAGATGAGGTCTTACTAATGATTTGTACAGGGGCAAAATAATGTCTCTATCTCTGGAGTCCATACCTCTCTTAATACAAGAAAGGATTTTGCTTGCTTTGGAAACCGCAGCTTGGCATTGCATGCTATTATTAAGCTTATGGTCTACCAAAACCCCCAGGTCCGTCTCCACTATGGATTCCCCCAGTTGTACTCCCCCTAGTATGTAGATGCATGCATATTCTTAGCCCCCAAGTGCATAACTTTACATTTATCAACATTAAACCTCATTTGCCACATAGTCGCCCAATTAGACAGTGCATTGAGGTCTGCTTGTAAGTTGGAGACATCCTGTAAGGATGTTATTCCACTGCATAGCTTGGTGTCATCTGCAAACACTGAAATAGTACTTTTAATCCCAGACCCTATATCATTTATAAATATATTGAAAAGTAAGGGTCCCAACACTGAACCTTGGGGTACACCACTGATAACTTTAGACCATTCAGAATAAGAATCATTAACCACTACTCTCTGAATTCGGTCTTTTAGCCAGTTTTCTATCCATTTACAAATTGATCTTTCCAAGCCTGTAGACTTTACCTTACACATTAGCCGTGTGTGGGGAATGGTCTAAGCTAAATCTAGCTTCTTTGTTTGGAGTTTCTTCAATAAATCAGATAAATCAGATGATCCGTCCAGTTCCCCTTCTGAAAAATTCAGCATGTAAGCAGATTTGCGCTGGTAAGGTCAGTTTGCGTCTCCCTGCTTTTTCTATGGAGAAGCATGCCTGTATGCCCTGTTGTTCTGCTGCCATGTTCCCCTGGCCAGACCTGCTGTTTTAATTGACAGTAGCTCCATTACAGTATCACCCTTGCAGCATTGGAATGCAGCATACACACACAGGGAACATTCTTGTCTTTCTTTTTATATGATGTCATAAACTGCTCACCCTGTTAGCAATCTGACACATTACTTGGGATACAGAAGAGGGACCACATGGAAGCATGTGCATTGACATGAAACTCAAAAAAAGTTACTAAATGTTATAGTTCATAAAAACAGATTGGATTATGGTACTAGTATAATTATTATTTTGTGTATAACCATTCAATAAAGAAGAGACATACTAAGTACTGTTCACAAAGTACATTAAGCTACATATGTGCAGCTCAGCTATGACCAGGATATCACCCTTGCAATCCAGCGACGTACTGATATTTCGCTGGTCAGCAAGTGAAACCAAAACAATTGATGTAACTGTTTTTCAAAATAGTTCCATTCTAGGCATGTTGTGCATCATAGTTTTTACAGTTGCTTGTGATCTCACCCAAACTGTCAAGCCATCAAATGTCTGGTTTCACAACTGATCACTCACTCAGTACTGTGGAAACTGCAAATCAACCAGAGGCTAAGATGGCAGCTTCCTTGGCTGTAGGACATAGCATTTAGTTCCACTTTACAAACAGAAAGAAGATGCAGCATTAGGCTGTTTTCATACTGCTCTTTAGCAAAATTACATATTCGTTTTTGTAGCATTTTAGATGTGTTTTCAGTACATTTCCGGTGTGTTTTTTGTTTGCCTGCACCTGTGAAAAATTAACATGTGACTCAAAAAAACACATTAAAAATGCGGTGCATTTTTGATACGTTTTGGCCATGTTTTCCATTCATTTCAATGGGGAGCTGTATTTTTGGTGCGAATCACATAGGATATAAAAGGAAGCATTTTCTTGTGTTTTTCTTGCAAGGTAAAAATGCAGAAAAAATGCGTCAGTCTGAAAGGGCCCTTAATCAGAGTATTGGACCACCTTAGAAGAGGCTAGTGGCTATATGTATGGTACAAATGAATATCATTTTGGGCTGCTTGTTGTTTTATTATAATAAAGCAGTATTACACTCTGTATCTGTTCTATGGTGGCATGGAGATAGCTGGAGGCTTGTAACTGTTGGAAAAGCAACAGCAATCTGCTTACATACTGTGACTGTGTATATGCATTATAGCTGTCTATGCCAGCACCTGGATACCCCTGGGATGTTTTGGTTTAGTAGTCCTACCAACGGGTTCTGGTGGATGGGTAACCCTGTTAGTTTACATATTAATCTGAAGATAGAATTCCAGAACCTCCTAATCCTGGGGCATTCCCAAAGGATATGTAGAATAGTGCCTATGTGACCGCAATTCCTAAAGCAAAGGGGAGAAACTGAAGAGTACATCTTAGCCAGTCTAGCGAGTACCATACACCATCTAGTCAGAATTTTGACGTTCACCTCCATCAAGGACACATTGCTCATTCCTCTGAAGGCTTTGTAAAATGTTTTGTGCCATGTGTCCAGGTCCCAGTCCAGCTCAAGATCCCTCTCCCAACTGATCATGTATGGTGCCTTATCCAAGGGATCCGCCAGGCCCATATAGACCAGCGAGATCCCTCCCCTCATGTCCGTTATCTGGGAGCACCAATGCTCATAAGGTGTGATTTCCATAACCTTTGACTTATCAGGCCAAATAATAATAATAATAAAATGTGTGATTTGGTGTAGCCTAAAGAACTGGGATGGTGGCATCTCTAGTTTGTTGATGCAGTTTTTATGAGACAGGGGACCGCTAGGACTAACAAAATGTCCGATCCTGAACAGACCCTTGTTGAGCCACCATCTAAAAGCCTTAATATCTTCACCCGGGGGGGAAAAGGGGGTTGTTAAAGAGGTGTGCAAGTGGGCGCCAGGGAGAGGTGATCTTCTTTTGCTTAACTATACGGTCATGAATTGCTAGTGAATGTGAGAGAATGGGTGCCATAATTGGTGGGCGTAATTTTGGGGGACACCATGCAAGGTAGTCCAGAGTGTGTCTTGGGATGGCCTGCCTCTCCATGGTCACCCAGTCCGGATTAACGTCTCTGGAATATATTATCGAGAATTGAGTCAGCTGTGCAGCTTGGTAATACCACCAAATGTGAGGTAGACCTAAACCCCCTTTCCTCTTGGGTCTATATAACACTTTTTTAGAAAAACGATGTCCCTTACTTCCCCAAATGAATTTGTTGATTGCCACCTGTAGTGGCATCAATTGCTGTTTAGTTACTGGAATGGGCAAGGATTGAAACACATACAGTATGCAGGGAAGTAGGGTCATTTTTATAGCATTTACTCTACCCATCCATGACAGTCCCAATGACGCCCAGTGCGAGAGGTCTCTATATAATTTCCCAAAAAGCGGAGGATAGTTGCTTTTGTATATTGAGTCGAAGGTAGGGGGAAAATGTATACCCAAATATGGGATATGAGTGTTGGACCATACAAAAAGGAAATACTTTTCCAATTGTGCCAAAACTGTGGGCGGGATGTTCACATTAAGTGCCAAGGATTTAGATAAGTTTACTCTGAGGCCCGAGATCTTACTAAACTTGTCGAGTATATGCAGCAAGTTTGGCGTGGAAGTTAGAGGAGAGGTTATGAATAAAAGAACATCATCCATGAACAGTGCGCATTAATGGGTAGTTTGGCCACAGGACACCCCTTTAATATCTACGCTTTACCTCAAAGCTATGGCTAAGGTTTATATCGCTATAGTGAATAGAAGGGGAGACGGGGGGGCATCCCTGTCTGGTGCCTTTCTCTATCCGGAATGTGTCTGAGAACTGTCCACAGAGCCTCACCCGTGCACTTGGTTGACTGTAAAGTGCTTTTAAGACCCCTGTGAAATTCGGGCCAAACCCCCACCTGTCTAGTAGTATAAACATGTAATCCCAAGAAACTGAGTCAAAAGCTTTGTGGATATCCACAGATAGTAGGTAGCCCTCCTGGAGTGGGCTCCCATCCCATTTTGAGCCCATTACCGATATAAGGTCAATTGCCCTCCTCACCTGGTCCGGCCCCTGTCTGCCCGGGATGAAGCCAACTTGATCTTTATGAACATAGTTCTCAATGAACGATGCTAACTGGTTAACTAGGACCTTAGTCATTATTTTCAGATCATTATTTATTAATGATATTGGTCTATAACTTCATACCTCACTCAGGTTTTTTCCCGGTTTAGGAATAACCGAAATGTATGCTAGATTGTTAGCTGGGTCTAGAAGTTGGCCCCCACCCAGGGCATTGAAGAGCCGGGCCAAGTGAGGAGCCAGGACTGTAGAGAATGTCTTGTAATATCGATTTGAGAACCCATCAGGGCCTGGTGCGGAGTTAGGTTTTAATTCCTTAATAATCCGTAGTATCTTGGCCTCCGAGAACTGTGACTCCATCATCACTCTGTGGTCAGCCGTAAGACAGGGGAGAGAGATATCCCCTAGAAAAGCCTCCAATTTGGATCTATCTATCGGGATATTATTCGCATACAATTTGGAAAAGAAATCCTGGAACTTGTACATTATAACTGAAAGATTCTGTGTTAAGGCACCACACAGGGTTTTGATTTTGGGGACAGAAAGTCATTTGTATTTAGGAGTGAGTCTGGCAGCTAGACGTGTGCCAATCCTATCGTTAGTAAGATAGAGGCACCCTCCCAACCAGTTCAGAAATTTCTCCACTGAAGACATTAATGCCAAGTTGAGTGAAAGCTTAGTTTTATCAAGTCTGGAAAGGATTTTGATTGTGGGCGTTCCTTTATGGGCCTTACTCACCTTGTTGAATTCTTCCTCTAACTTTAATATATCAATCTGGCGTTTGCTTTAACCTTGGCCCCCAACTGAATCAGTGAGCCCCTAATAACGGCCTTATGACCTCCCCATAGGGCACTTGAAAAGACTTCCCCCGTGTCATTAATTAAGAAGTATTCTTTAATATCTTTCTCAATTAAGATACAATGAACCGGGTTGTCTAATAAGGACTCATTGAGCCGCCAGGGCCTGGGTCCACTTGTAGTTTGGGAATTGTCCAATGATATTACTACCATAGAATGATCAGACCACGCTACATCCCAAATTTTAGCTTTAGTGACTTTGGGGATGTTGCTCGTAGGGACAAATATGTGGTCTATCCTTGAATAAGTATTATATGGAGCCGAAAAATGTGTATAGTCTTTGGCGGTGGGATACAGCTCTCGCCATATATCCACCAACCCTACTGAGTGCAAAAGGCTAGCTATTTTTAAACGTTGTTTAGGGGGTCTCTTTCAACGAGGCATTCCTGAGGTCGACTTATCAAGCATGAAGTCGAATGCAACGTTGGAGTCCCCTCCCATCATCACCCTCCCTTCTAAATGTGGAGAGAGTGCTTTAATCATTTTCGCAAAAAAGCCTGCCTGACCTTTGTTAGGTGTGTAAAATGAGACAAAGGAATATGTTTGGCCTGCAATCTCTCCTTTGACCAAGATATATCGTCCCTCATCATCCCTGGTCACCTGGGTGACATTGCACTGGACTCGTTTAGAAAAGAGGACCGCCACTCCTCTCTGTTTTGTTTCCGCATTTGCTAAGAAGAATATTGCGTATTTATGATAAAGATATTTAGAATTATAGCTTTTAGGAAAGTGCGTTTCCTGTAGTAATAGTATGCCTATGTGTTTGGTGTGATAGCTTTGGAGTGCCTTGCATCTCTTCACCTGTGAGTTTAGGCCCTGTGTGTTATGAGAGCCCAGTATAAAGACCCCTGTAGGTTGATTTGTATGAATAATGGACATGAGAGGAGAGTATTATCTCCCTTTTAAAAGCACCTACCCCAAGACCGGTAATATAGAGCTTGTGATGAACTTGAAATTCCTGACACCGACCCTCGATGTACTAAAGAGATGAGGTGGTCCACCTAAGCATCCACAAACAAAGCATACTAGAGAAACAAAAGAGAAGATACTGGGTTAAATAATGCATTGTAAAATATTGGAGAAGGAAGAAGAAGAGAGAAAGAAAAGAGGTGAGGAACAGAATAGAAAGGATTGAAAAGCGAGAACACCAGTTTGTATAGTTTGTAAGTCTGCTGTCTAATTGACCAAGGAGGAAACAGGTCCTGAAAATGACCCATTTCTGCCAGGAGAGGATCTGGACTGGCCTAGGTCCTCTCTAGATCTCTTGGTAAGAGATCTAATAATGGTGCAACCTACAAGGGAGACCTCTAGTAACAACCGGTGGAGGAGCATGTAATTCCACCCTGACCGAGGGAGTCTCCCAGTCTATAATCAGTACATATTTGAACCCCGCCAAAACTATAAATTGAAAACCAGGGGAATGAACCATAAGGGGTTTTGAGGATAGGAGAAATTGTGGTGGGGCAACATAAAAGGGGAAACACCCCAAAACAGCCATATAGAACTATTAAGTAGGCATATATCAAAGTCTCAAAATCCAGTCCTTTATGTTACATAACCGAGCACTTGTGTGACCTGTTTGGCTGTTATCACCAGAATGAGAACCGAGCATGAGAAGTCCAGTGGGGGGTAGGTGAAAAGTGAGGGCTGTGTAATCATCCCAGAGAATTAGCACCCATCTGAACACAGATAAGTTCCTGGAACCTGAGTCATTAATTATATAAGAACCTATAGGAACCTGTAAGAGAATTTAGGCCAAAGGCCTATTGTGTCTATTTGTCACCCATGTGGCAACAATCAGCCGAGGTGAAGAAAAAGTCATCCTTCCCACAAGTGGAAGTTTGAAGATATTTCCCCTAACGAGCCAGAAACGAGTCTTACTCAGCATGGAGGCTTGGAATCCCTCTGCCTCTTGGGTTGTTGCTTATTCCAAAGCAGGGTGAGCGGGCTGTCAGGTGATGGTCTCTTTGATGAGTTTTGGAGTAGATCTGGAGAGGTGTGATCCATGGGATCTTGCTCGATGAGGCCCAACTCCTTTAGGAGGCGCTCTCCTTCTTGGAAATTAGCAAATCCATGGGTCTTGTTCTGAAAGGTAAATTGTAGTCTAAATGGGAATGACCACCAGCATTTCAATGCCTTCTGTGAGAATATCAAAAAAAGTGGTTTGAGGGTTCTCCTCTTTTGTATGGTGGTCGGTGAAAGATCTGCGAACACTTGTATATTATGCCTCTGGATTGAGAGAGTTCCAGCAGAGCACAATTTTTTCATTACCTCCTCCTTTGTGGAGTAATAATGAGGTTTGACAATAACGTCTCTAGGGAGACCATCCCGGCGTTGTGGTTGTAGAGCCCTGTGGGCCCTATCTAGTTCCAAAGTATGGGAAGGGATATCTGGTAGCAGATCTTTTATAACGTTTTTGACTGCAGAATGTACATCCACAATATACTCAGGTAGGCCTCTTATGCGGAAGTTATACCGTCTGCTGCGATTCATCTATTTTAGAGAGAGCCACATCTAGTTGATCTTTAAGAGATTGTAAGCAATATGTGTTTTGGTTAACTCTTGCAACTGTCCCATCTACAGACCGTTCAATCGCATCTATTCCACTGCCCAGGTTGGTTAGGTCAGCTTTAATAGCGGAAGTTATCTGAGCTGCATTCTGAGCTAACCCCGCCACCAGCATCTATTGAGAAGATGACCCATGTCAGAGATTTGGCATTGAGGCCCTGGCCCCATTTCTGATTCCTGTAAAAGGCCCATGGGACTATGTGTGAAAGGGGATGAAGAAATGTCTCCCATAACTCTCCCCAGTAATGATTCTGTGGATGCTGGGGAGGCAGGAATGTCCAGTAGTCTGTTTAAACGCATCCCTGGTAAACAGTCTGTGTAGCTCTCTCTCTCGGTCAGGGCGGCACGGAGCTCCAAGCTAGTGCGTCCTGCTTGGAATTCGGCGCATGCGCACTTCCTGTAGTATTATAGTTTATAGTACCTGTATTCTCTGATATAACAGGATGTATTGTTTATCTATGTCCTGTACACTTGTTTGTATTAAGTGTCTGTTTCCTGTTCCATGATAAAGACATGATGTAAGATATGTTCTGATATTCCTCCATGAAAGTAAAGTAATCTCTGCATCCAAGAAGCTTCCAGGGCATTATATCAATACCCTGCTAACAGTAACAAACCGGATGATAGAGTGGGCAAAAAGGATACCCTGTGGAGCTGGAGCTAATATATAAAAGCACATTGAGTCCTTCTTATTTAAAGTAATACGAAAGTCTTGTTTTTTCATTAAAAATAACAAATATGTGTATAATTACCTGCTCTGTGTAACACAAAGCAGCCCATATTCCTCCTCTTCTCGGGCCCCTCTTCTGTGCTCCTGGCCCCTCCCTCCTATTGAGTGCCCACACAGCAAATAGCTTGCTATGGGGGCACCCAAGCCGAGCTGCAGCTCCGTATGTCCATTCATACACTGAACCGTGGCCCAGCCCTGTCCCCTTTCTCTCCTTATTGGCTCACTGACTTGAGCACTGCTGTCTCAGCCAATGAGAAGGGGAGTTCCCGGACAGCAGAGTCTCTGATGCAACATTGCTGGATCTAGATGGACCTCAGGTAAGTATTAGGGGGCCTGAGGGGGGCTGCTGCACACAGAAAGATTGTTATCTCAATGCATAGAATACATTAAGATAAAAACCTTACTTCTCCTACCTCACAGCTCCATAATATTCCACCCAATTCTCTCGTTATCGCCTTCCTTTCCCTCTTCTCCCTATGGGGTTGATTTACTAAAACTAGAGAGTGCAAAAACTGGTGCAGCTGTGCATGCTAGCCAATCAGCTGCCAACCTCAGCTTGTTCAATCAAGCTTTGACAATAAAACCTTGAAGCTGCGTGAAGCTGCACCAAATTTTGCACTTTCAAGCTTTAGTAAATCAACCCCTATGTCTTTCCTTTTCTTTTCCTTCCCCAATATTGAGAGAGCGGGGAGGGGGGAAGGGGAGGGAGAGGACAGAGAAGAGAGAGAGGGGAAACTTCAGCTTCTCCCCCCTCCTCCTCTTTTTTTTTCTCTCCCCCCCCATGACATCTCTCATAAAAGGATACGGACACAATAACACTGTACCCATTACGGTAGCTCCAATATCTGTCTGTCCAACTGCAGCCCTCTGTGCTAATTCTAACATTAGAAGGTTTTTGTTGCGAAACTATGGCTAACACAGATTTTTACATTGAATTTTCCTCCTTTTGTCTGTTTTTGCTTCCTCGTGACTAGTATTTTAGACTTAAATTACTAGGTTTAAGTTCTCTCACCACTGGAAAACTGGAGTAACTTCATGACACGATTGTTTATAGATTCATTAATTGTTGTTAAATGTGTCTATGCCATGTTCTTTTTCTAACAATGTATTTGTACCTCAATAATATGCCTACTCAATAAAACTTTATGAAACAATAAAAAAAAAATGTTCTGCCTTTACAACCACTTTAAGTGGTCACATCATCTGGTGAGTGCGGTTTCACTAGGGGAAGTGTGGCACTCAGTGTTCACAGACACAGAAGGTTGTTTATGGCACATTATATGTGGATCAAGAGACACTTATAAAAGTATATATGCGCTGAAGAGTGGGACATTTCTGTATATGGATTGATGAGGATATGATATAAAGGATTTAGGCCGGGTTAACATATGTGCGGCTGCGGTTCACAGCAGGGGGTCCGGTGCGTTTCTGTACACTGATTCAGATCCAAATTTTTGCCTGAATTAACACCTGAACAGCACCCAAAGATGCACTGGACCCTTCTGTGATCCGGACCGCCCCGGACCTGTCTGAACTGGCTTCATTGAGACCGGTCACACTCGCCTGCCATGCGAATTGGATGCGGAGAAAGCCGCATCCAATACCCATATATGTAAACCCAGCCCTAGATTTTTTGGAGCATGTTATTTATTTTCACCCAGGAGCATTTTTGTATAAGTGAATAAGAAGCATTGTGAATATAATATTTATGATTTAGCACATCATAACACACGTTTAAAATTTGCCACTGTGGGACAGTTTTTTAATTTATTATTTAACCATTAGAGATCCGCGTTATAGCCAAAAGACAGCTACAGCGCGGACCTAAATTGCCGGAAGGACGTCCATGGACGTCCACCCCTTTGCGCACTCCCCGCACGCACACACGCACAGCCACCGCCGGCACGCTCTCACGCCCGCCACACGCTGCGTGGGCAGGCCACTGGTCAGACGGACTCGATGTCCGCTCGTGAGCCGCGATCGCCTAATAGAGAGGCAGAACGGGGAACCGTCAATGTAAATACGGCGGTTCTCCGTTCTGTGAAGGGGGACATGACAAATCCACTGATCCCTGTGATCAGCCAGCCCCCATACAGTTAGAACATATAAAGGGAACACAGTTAACCCCTTGATCGCCCACTTAGTGTTAACTCCATCCCTGCCAGTTACATTTATACAGTAATCAGTGGCTATTTAAATTTCTGATCGCTCTATAAATGTCATTGGTCCCAAAAAAGTGTCTAAAATGTCTGACATGTCCGCTACAATATCTCAGTCCCGATAAAAAACGCAGATCACCGCCATTACTAGTAAACAATAAATTAAAATGCCATAAATCAATTTCCATAGTTTGTAGATGCAATAACGTTTGCTCAAACCGATCAATATACGCGATTGTGAATTTTTTTCAACAAAAATATGTAGAAGAATATATATTGGCCAAAACTGATGAATAATTGTTTTTTTGTTTTTTTTATTTTGGATATTTATTATAGCAGAAAGTAAAAAATATTGTTCTTTTTTCAAAATTGTCGTTTTTTGTTTATAAATAAAATCCACAGAGGTGATTAAATAGCACCAAAAGAAAGCGCTATTTGTGGGAAAAAAATGCCAAAAATCTTGTTTGGGTACAGTGTTGCACGACTGCGCAATTGTCATTCAAAATGCGACAGCGATGAAAGCCGAAAATTGATCTGGGCAGGAGGGGGTTTAAGTGCCCAGTAAACAAGTGGTTAAATACATTTTAAATTATGTATCAGTTTTTAGTTGATATAAGAGCGCTGTACCTTCTTTCTGCTTGTATACTATTGTCCATATATGGACTGTGGTCTGGTGTACAGCAACTGGATTTAAAATTAGGTATACTGTTTTACCATAAGTGCAAAGTAATTCCTATTTTCTATTTTTAGTTCCACTTTATTATAGTATTTAGATAGAGACTGTTGGGCCGGAGGGGTGGTAAAGGGATTATTTTTATCCTGAACAGAGCTTTAAAGCAGTATTAAACCCAAAACTAAACATGTAATATATTGCAGCTTACCAATCATTAGATGTAGTGGTTCCATTAGTTTTCTTTGTTTAGGTTTTTTTCTCCCTGTTTTCACCTGGTGCTCTGGCCAGTAGCACACCTCCTGTATTAGAGTGCCTACACTATAGATGAAGAAGCCTAGGGGCACAGACTTATTGGCCAGATCATCAGGTGAAAATAAGGGAAAGAAAGCCTAAAAAAGAAAACAAATTTAGCAGGGGCGTAACGATAGGGGTTGCAGGGGTTGCGATTGCAACCGGGCCCCGTGCTCCAGGGGGCCCGTGTGCCTCCCTTGTACACCTGGAAAAGAGGGATAGCGGGGGCGGCAAACTACTGATGCCAGTGAGGGAACTATCAGGATTGCGAAGGTTGCATTTCACCACCATGGGGAGGCCCGAAGATGGCAGAATTTGTGAAAGGGTGCTGCTGTGGGACCGAAATAAAGGGACCCGTGATGGGAATAAAGGGCCCCAGGATCAGCGAGAAGAGGGAAGGACCCTGGCCAGGGCTTAGGGGGGCCCTTCATAATTTCTTGCACCGGGGCCCTGAAGGTTCTAGTTACGCCTCTGAAATTTAGCCACCACTTCTAAGATTTGGTAAGCTGCAATATAATACATGTTTGCTTTTGGGTTTGATACCACTTTACAGTAAATAATTGTAAGCAAGAAACTGAATAGTAATTCAAAAGGAACAGAAAGTGAGGGGAAATGTCTGCAGCCGAGCCCTGGATGGCAAAAACGAAAAAAATTTTGGTATAGACACACTTAAAGGGTAACTCTACTTTCGTGGGAGAAAATATCAAATAAAATTAAAAATTTAATTTTCATTTCAATCTGTAGTGCTATAATTTTTTGCAAAATGCAATAAAATATGGCAACCTGGAGGCGTCCTGTATACAGATAATGTACAGAATGTTTTCCAAAAATGTAATTTCCTGCTTGTGTGATTGGCTTACTGATTCTCCCAGAAGTCTGCACTAAGAAACAAGTCAGATTTTGGGCATCCCCCACAACAAAAATGTCAAAAGGGAAATTGCATATAAAGGGATGCAAATTCTGCAAATGATTGATAACTATGAAATCACTCCCATTCGTATTCATTTTTCATATGGCCACAGACAAACAAAGAGCTATTTCTTCAGCATAACATAAGGTAGGAACCTGCAACAAAGTTTATTTATAGATCACACAGAAGGGAATGTTCTTTTCGATATGGAAAACAAAGAAAAATGTTGCAGTTTCTAAGCAGCCATCTCTCTGGTCTATGGCATAGGCGTGCAGATGTGCCTGGGCACACCCTAATGATCACCCCATACACATTAGTATTATTGCTCTGTGTGCCAGCGGGAAGATGGGAAAGATCTCCATCTTACCGGCTCTGCCATAAGAGAAGTCTCTTCTCTTTCACAGTGTCGGCAGGGAGATTGATCTCCCTGCGAGCATCATATTGTATATATATATAGACACACATGTTCTTGAGGTTTAGGATGCACACCCTAATGCAATAGGCTATGGTCTATGGTGTGCCTGTTGTGACAGCTATTTGGGAAGTCAGATATTAACGATTTAATGTTTTAGTGAGAGTCACAGAACCCTGGAGCTACGACCTCTGCCAACTATTGCTGTCTTTGTATGCATTTGGGACATTTCCCCTTCTTTCCTGTCTTTTAACAGGGTGTCAGATAACACAGGAAGTTAAAACAATCCCTCCACTGGGAACACATGCAGCAATGAAAACAAAGTTTCTAGTAAAGCGAGAAAAGTTGAGAACATTTCTTTTTTTTTGCTGTCTGTGTCATCATAGGGGGAGATTTCCTTTTATTTTCCGTCCAGCCAATGGGTATTAACTTCCCACCTGGCCTATTGTAATAATACGGCCGGGCGGCTGCTATGCTATCCTAGATGGATGTCATATGATGTCCTCCCACTTATGTGCCTTGTGCGCTCCCTTCAGTTTGTAAAAATAAAATTGTGAAAAAGAAAACATTTTTTTAAAATGTCCTTCATTTTCAAAGGGGTTTGGGAGGTATTTGTACTGTCGTGGGATTTTAGGGCTTCAAAAAATTAGGCTGGCTGTCAATACATCAGGATTGATCAATATTCAACTATATATATATATAGCATAGTTTGTAGATTCTATAGCTTTCACACAGACTAAATAATATACACTAATTTCGGTTATTTTTACCTGTATCCATGTTACCCCTTGGGGGTGACTGGTAGTTGCGGTTCACCTGCCCTCAGTCACTCAATTTTCCATACATCCGGAGTCAGGGAACAGCCCGGTACTTTGTTTTGTTGTTTTATTTAGGGGATAAACTTGGATAGGGGAAGGGATAACTGTGGGATGCCCAATGGATCAACTCACGGGACCTTCTATATACACTGCTGTATATAAATACTCCTTCTTCCTCCAGCACAAACACTTGCTGACTGTTACACTCATTTCCTTCTCTCCTGCACAACGCTTGTTTCTTCACCATTAGGCCTGAAAGGCAATTTATCAGGCCTCCATGACACTCCTTCCTCCACCGCAGCTAGCACATGGTGAGGCCTTTTCTTCTGCTAGCAGGACCTCCAGACCGATCATTACAGGCAAGGGCCACGGCTCCCAGTTGTGAAGCCATGGGCCCTCAGTTGTGTAGCTAAATACTTGGTGCTAACTGGGCATAGATGAACTACTACTCCCAGCCCATCCTTCTTCCAGGCCTCTTAGGCCTACCTTGCTGTCCAGTGATACTCCTTCCCTTACTGGCTTCTCCAACCTCCACAGACTGTCCACTGTCTCCTCCCAGCCTGCTTCAGTCTTCTCATCTAACTCCCAGGGTCTGTCACTCACCAACACTGGTGGATCCTTTAAAGAGTCCTCTATGTAGCCTCTCTGCTGCTCTCCTGCTCCATTGTGCCGCTTCAGGGACCAACTCCTCTTCCTGGCTGCACCTGAGCCACCAGGCCTCAAGGTTACCCCCCCAGACTGGGGGCTCCCTTCCTGGGTGAGGCCTCCACAGCACCTCTGATACATCTCTCTTTTCCACCCGACACTCTCCTCCCCCAGCTGGGCAGATCACAGTATTTAAGGGCTCCTTAACATACTTCAGAAAGTCACACCTCCTAATCCATCCCCCTTTTCCAAAGCCTTTCGCAAACAAAGGGGAGGAGTATCCAAGGGGTGTTCCTTCCTGCAATCTCCAGATCTTCCTGGACCACTCCCCTGCCCAGATCAAAACATTCAGGCCTGCACTTATTGTCTGGCCTGACTAAATTTTGCCTCTCCTAGCAAAAACCTCCACACAAAAGCACCTATCACTATGGGGGCGCTACATACCAAAGAAATGTAGCAGAATACATTTTTGCCTGAATTTACGAAGAAAAATTATTTGTTTGCAAAAACAGAAATTAAGAATAAAGTGTTTTGTTTCAAAATTTATAGCAAAAAAAGTAAGAAAAAAAAAACAGTGGTGATTAAATACAGCCAAAGGAAAGCTCATATTTTATTTGGGTACAGTGTTGCATGACTGATTAATTGTCATTCATACTGCTACAGCACTGAAATCTAAAAATTTACCTGGACAGGAAGGGGGTGAAAGTGATAAGATAAGAAGAAGATCCTCTATGGGGGCATAAATAAAATGTTAAATCTGACAGTACAATGTCAAAGGGGACGCAAACAGCACTTAACACATGGATGTATATAAGAAGCAAGAGTGTAATATCAAGTGTTCTGGACGCCATATGTTTAGGGGGCTATAGGGCACTACATTCATTGGGACTCAGCTTGCCTGTCACCAGGATCTGTTTCTAGATAGTATTATCAAGGGAAAGTTGTAAATAGGTGTTAGCTCCCTTTTAGAGAAATTCCTCCTCTTGTGATCACATGGTTGTAGTTAGTGCCCATACAAATGCCAGGTCATGGTGGCTTGAACTTGGTATACAAGGGGAAGTGGTTTCAACTCTGTGGTGCTCCCAAGGAAAGGAATGGACATGTAGAGGGAAGATATGTGCTTCTGTTCTGCGCAGAAATTACAGCTACAGAATGTCTACTCCTCTGTATGGCATTCTGTGCCAAAGAATTCTGATAAAATGTTAAATATGATGTAATTGAAATTAGTGTGGAAAATGCATCTTATGTGTGGAAATTCCTTTATACTCAAAAACTAAGGCCTCTGGCTAGGGATGTCGTGACTGTGCCTATGGCCAGGAGTATGACACAATATGGTGGAAGGTTAATCCAACAATATGTCTGTGGTTGTCCTATCCAAGAAGAAGCAGGGCGGGGACTTGCACAGTTTGGTGCCAAAACCTGCCCAATCATAGCTCTCCTTATAAACCTACTTACAAAGATAGACAAATGAAAGGTTAGAAAAGTGGAACTCCTTTGTAGAATGTCCTTCACGGTTGACGCTTGAAATGTATTGGCCTGCAACTTTGGATGTTTTAGAATTAAATAAATTATCCTTTTGGACCAGTGAACCATTGCTGTGGCACTCCTTTTTCTACACCCCCAGATTCCCTATAAGGTATCTTTTTAAGGTACTTGTATGTTTTGAAAGCTACCAAACTAGAGTCACCTTACTCTATGCTACTGACTTTATGTCGTTACCAAGCTGCCACATTTTCTTCTTGATCCAGCATCTTCAGCTGGCATCTTTGCCAGCTTCTAAACCTGACAAAGGTTTTAACTTTTTCCCACTCTATAACTTATCAAAAAAGAAAAGTGCTTCAGTTGTACTTTATTAACCTACAACGGGTTGCTCAGTGACCTTCAGGGGTGTCTGCCGCACCTGACTCCGAATCCCATCTATACAAGGCCTCATTAATTTTGCTTTTATTACTTTATTATTTAGAGACCTGCGTTTCTGCATTAAGACCTGAGCTGATAATATGAATGAAAATATTGTAACTGGTCAGGAATGTTTCAGACTTTGGAAAGTAAAAAGGTAAAATAATCTGGGCAGATGTTATTGGTTCAGCATTTGTTTACCTTAGACATTCCTGTGTAATGACCAAAAACAGCCTCATAGGAGTTTAAATAACATATCCAAAGTTGACTGTGCTCAGGATCTGAAGAACCTCTCAAGATGGTAAGTACTGCTCTCTCTTTTAAAAAAGAAAGAAATGATATGACAGTATAGAATATTTAATTAATAAAGCATTTAATGATAATACATTTACCAAAAACATTCAGCACTTCCGATACATAATCACGTTTTACAGCAAAGGAATATTTGCATACATTTTCACAAAATAATATAAAAAATAGTATTTGTTACAGAGCAAACAACATAAACTATAATGGTAGCTACTATACAACAGCTATATATTTTTACTACAGTGTCTATGCAGTACAGATATGTAAAACTGACAATTTTGAGCCTGTTTATCGCTTTCTTTTTTTCATATATATATATATATATATATATTTTTTTTTTTTTTACTGATTTCTGTTTGTACGGCGAAAAACCCTTTATAATTGCAAACAGATATTATTATCCAACATTGTTAAGCAACTGTTTATGTTAACAGTGAACATACAGATACAGCCTGAACACAAAGTCAGGTACAAAAAATGCAGGTATTGGATATTTTTAAGAAAGGTATATCTGTAGAACTGAAATATACACTAAAAATATTTCCCAGATTAAGCTTCCCGACAAACCAATTTCTTGCATTTTAAAAAATACAATCATTTTGAGGCTACATGATTAAAATAAATAGTATAATAATTTTGGCAAACATATTGATTTTATTTTTAAGCTGACAGGTTTCCTTAAATTGATATCAGTGGCTTATGACAATGAATATGCAGGAAACTACTGAAAAATTCAATGGAACTGATTAACTAAAGGAGCAGGGGCTGTTCACTTGCCAAAGTGAATGGGGTTAACTTACTAATGGAGTAGAAGCTGTTCACTCAGCAAAGTGAACCTGCTCCACTGCTTCAGTAATTCAACCCCAATGTTCACTTTGCAAATTGAATTCTAATGAACAAGAATGTATAAATTAAAATCAGGTTCAACTTATTCATTAACATTTACTTTTCTAAGTGATCAACCCCTACTTCATTAATATGACCCCATCATCACCGATTGGTGTAGGTATCCTGTTCCCTTACACACTGAATAATATTGGTCACTATTCTAAGCAATGGGTATGTAGTCAAATATCAGACTGTGTTATATGTTGGTGGTTTTGTCATACTGAGCTAAAGATATTCATTTCTTTGTTCATTGAGCGGTCCCTTAGAAAGGTACCATTTTCAAGTAAAATAAGTTCAGTGATATCTGTTCAATGATAGCACATCGGTATTAGATTCTGTCATAAACTTGCTAATGACATAATCATGTATGTAACTTCAGCCAGATTCACTATACTGGAAATAGGAGGAGGAGGGGATAAAATATTGCAAATCTTACTGAGAAAGGGACAGATTTGATGTTTGGTGACAGTTAACTGCAGACCTGAACAGGAAGGTAACATTTGGCAGACCTGCCAAATATCAAACATTGAATAAAACTGTTCCAAAAATAAGATGCACAAGTATAGCGTGAATGTAAACACTGCATTATGTAGGTACTCAGAAAGCAGCTCGTCCATTCACTAGAATGGCATTCCTGAGAATGTAGCCTATCAATTCACTAGCATTTGGTGACACCACTAAGATTGCAGCCTACCCAATAAAAAACAGTGACACCACTGAGGATGCAGCATATTTATTCACTAGAGTCTGATGACATCACTGAGCCTGCAGTCTATCCATTTACTAGAGATCAGCGATATCACTGAGAATGCAGCCGACCCATTCACCAGAGACCAGTGACATCACTGAGAATGCAGCCTACCCATTAACCAGAGACCAGTGACATCACTGAGAATGCAGCCGACCCATTCACCAGAGACCAGTGACATCACTGAAAATGCAGCCGACCCATTCACCAGAGACCAGTGACATCACTGAGAATGCAGCCGACCCATTCACCAGAGACCAGTGACATCACTGAGAATGCAGCCTACCCATTCACCAGAGACTAGTGACATCACTGAGAATGCAGCCTATCTATTCACTAAAGATCAGTGATATCACAGGGAATGCAGGCTGTCCGTTCCGTGGAGATCAGTGACATCACAGAGAATGCAGCCTATCTATTCTGTAAAGACTGGTACATACAATGAAAACACAGCTTATCTATTCTTTAGAGAATAGCGACATCATTGAAAATTCAGCCTGCCCACTTATTTAAGTCTAGCACAGCTGCAAATAATTCAGTTTAGGCATTAATTAAAAGGGAAGTAAAGTCTATTTTCATAAAAGTGCAGATAGGCAGACTTTTTATCACAGATGAGGCTCTGGGGTAGATTTACTAAAACTTGAGCACTCAGAATCTGGTGCAGCTGTGCATGGTAGCCAACCAGCTTCTAACCTCAGCTTGTTCAATTAAGCTTTGGCAATAAAACCTGGAAGCCTATTGGTTTCTATGCAAAAGTGAGCCTACTTTTGCACTCTTCGGCTTTAGTAAATAAACCCCACTGTATGTCTCTTATGTCATGGATGCTTCTACCTGTGCGCGCAATCTATTCCTTGTTGAAGTACCTCCTGCACAAATGCGCAGGAGTAGGGTTGCCACATCATCCCTTTAATCCAGGACACATATGAATTACACAGGTTCTGAGGCCAATTTAAAGCAGATAAGGCACCAAGTAAGTTTAATTACCACTTTAATTAGTCACAGAACCTGTCTAATTAATATGTGTCCTGGATTAAAGGGATGATGTGGCCACCTTAGCGCAGGAGTTATGTCATCCTGACCTGGGCAATCGAGATGGCTGAAAACTCTAAATCTGGAGAGAGACTGAGTGAAGATAATATCACCGCCTATGGAGGATAGCAAGGAGGGAATAGCTTTTCTGGATAAGCGTGTGAAGTCAGGTGCTGGGCTACAGCAATATGGGGAAGTAGACATTGCCTTTTTATCTACTAAGATACTGGTTATGTTATGCTGAACCATTCTCCTATGATCAGCATGGGGAGTGCTAAAGCCAAGCAACCCCATAGACTTCTATGCAGAACGCTGAGAATCCTGGGAGTTGCAGTTTGTGACAGCAGCCACATAAGGGGAGAAATAGACTCCTTAACCTACAGATCCCAGTATGCACTGTACAGTAGGAGTGGAGGGATGGTTTTATTAAACTGCCCAGGAAAGTTCTTCCTCTTGGCACCAAAGGAGTTAGAGAGAGAGCACCTCTATCTGGATATTCACCTGCCACCTTTTTATGTATATTCTGTAAAAATGCTTTGAAAGTATTTTTCTACTGAACTAACCCAAACCTAATTTTCTTACATACCTTTCAGAAATACCTTGTGGCTATTGTATTGATTGCTGGTACCTATTTGGTTGTGTGTGATGCAGGCTGTTATTACCAGCAAGCTGAAAAGAGTGAAGAGCCACTAAAGGGTGAGTTGAAGTTTTTCACCCCAGAGTAAAGCTAAGACAGTTATGTCACCTGATCTCAAAATGCAGTATATGTGACAGCAGAACAGCGAGTTGTATGAAGTCTTTGCAACCCCCCCCCCCCCAGCCTTCAGGGGAGCAACAAGCTTTAGTAGACTTCCATTATGGATAGGGGCTCTCAGAAGTCTCCCTACATAGGGGAAGAGGAGAGGAGCCATATAGTATGCATATGTGATGATATCATGGCACGATGCATCCAAGCAAAACAATGTAAACCTCCAGAAGCAAATAGAGTGTGCATAAAGCACTCATTTTCACCATATACAGTATAGTTGTTTTCTTTTTAATGATGTTACAATTAAAGGTACGTTTTACAAGTGAGTACCAGGTCCTAGGAGCATTCCTCTGTTATTGATTATTAGTCCAGCTGTAGTTCTAGTTTTAATGCTGTGGTTTCCATGATTCAGTTTGGGTTCGGTATTAACCACTTAAGGACCGGAAGGATTTGCCCCCTTCCTGACCAGAGCCCTTTTTGTGATTCGGCACTGCGTCGCTTTAACTGACAATTGCGCGGTCGTGCGACGTTGTACCCAAACGAAATTTGCGTCCTTTTTTTCCCACAAATAGAGCTTTCTTTTGGTGGTATTTGATCACTGCTGCGTAATTTCTGATCGCCGCTATAAACAAAAGAAGAGTGACAATTTTGCAAAAAAACCCGAATTTCTTACTTTTTGCTAAAATACAAATCCAAAAAAAATATAAAAAAACATTTTTTTTCATCGGTTTTGGCCGATTTATATTCTTCCTCATATTTGTGATAAAAAAAAATCGCAATCGGCGTTTATTGATTGGTTTGCGCAAAAGTGGTCGCGTTTACGGATGATGAGAATTAATTTCTGGGGTTTTTATTTTTTTTTAATTTTTTACTAGTAATGGCGGCGATCTGCGATTTTTAGCGGTACTGCGATATTTCAGCGGACATGTCGGAACATTTTGACACTTTTTTGGGACCATTGGCATTTATACAGCGATCAGTGCTATAAAAATGCACTGATTACTGTGTAAATACCATTGGCAGTGAAGGGGTTAAGCTGCAGGGGGCGCTCTAAGGGTTAACTGTGTTCCCTGGGCGTGTTCTTACTATGGGGGGGACTGCCCTAGCTGGGGAAGGGAAGTGATCACAGCTTCCATGTAAAGGAAGGCTGTGATCACAGCCCTTCCCCCTCTCACAGAACGGAGGTCCGTGTTTACTTACACGGACCTCCGTTCTTTCACTCCGGGGGGGCATCGCGGGTGGCCAGCGGAGATCGAATCCGCGACACCCGCTCCCTGGCCCTCCCCGGACACAGTGAGCGCGCGGGCGTGCCTCCGGCGGCGCGCGCGCGCTCACTGGGCTCGATCTCACGGCCGCCGTCATATGACGGCGATCCGCGCAATAGAGCCACCTTGTCGCCGTCAAATGCCGATCAGCGGTCGGCAAGTGGTTAAATGTGTTGACAATGTTTTCTACACTGCTATAACAATGCTGTAGCTGAAGGACTAGTACATAATCTGCATTTTTGCTGCAGGTGGCTGATTGTTTTATCAGTGTTAACATCATTGCAGTTGCCAGTAATAGCATCACTGCAATACCTCAGTCCACAATAGTAAATGTACCCTTCTGTGTAGGCAAGGGTAGCTACAGGAAAGTTGCCATCATCATGGAGAGGATTTTCAAAAACTTAAAAAGGAGTCCCACTTCCGGTTCTGGCGTCTCATGTAGAAGGAGCGTGAGACGGTGGCTCCGGTGGGGGCTGCATACAAAACCGCCCTCCGTCTACCAGGCACAGTCCTTGGATCCTCTCCTGCCTCCAGCACACTCCCCGAGCACAGCCATATGGAGCGATTCCTTATACTGGACGACTCCGGTCCACAGAAAGCCGCGGCACCAGATGCTCCCTCCACAGGCTGTCAGCAGCCCAAAATGGCCAACAGGACAGACATGAACGCAGCCCTGCTGTTAATTACCAGGAAGGGAGCCTGACGGCAGGGGATGGCCTCTCCTACGACTCCGGTTCGAGGGACCGCTGGGAGTGACAGCAGCCACAAGAGCACGGTGAGGTATGAGTGCCTGTGGTAGTCCAATGGCATCCACCAGCAGGTGGTCAGCAGGGTCACTGGAGATGGAGATGACCTGCGAAGTTTAAGGTGCAGTCGGATGGAAGCTGCCCAGTTGAGCTGGAGAAGGCTTGTGGAGCTGGAAGCTACTGAGGTCTGGATGGCGACTAGAGTGGAGTCAGGTGCAAAAAAGTTCGGCAACGGGCTGGCAGCGAGGTACAGAGGAGCAGACCGTAGGGTGGTCGAGACCGGCGGGGATCAGGTGTGGGCGGATAGCAGGAGAGTCTTGGACAAACCAGGTCGGTAAACAGGTTCAGAACAGAATACTGGGTTGCAGATTAACACGGGTAATGCTGTAGATCAGACAGCACCCGTCTGGTCCATCAGCAGGGCTTAAATGGCTTGTTTGGTGCCAGGATTCGCGTACGCGCGTGCACACGCACGCAAAGATGAGCACTGGTGTGCACTGGCGCGCACAAGAGCCGTCGGGCGCCAGTTAGCATGGAGATTCCACTGATAGGTCCTTCCTGAAAAGAGCTGTGCAGGCGGACTTCCTCACACCTGCTCCCATCCCAGCCGGCCCTCACAGCTCACAGTGCCTGCCTATCTGGCCGCCCTGCTCTCTCCCAAAATAACAGCAGCTGTGGACAGAGCAGTGAACACTGGCATCGATCAGCTTAGAAGAGAAATGAGGGAGCAGGCAGGCAGGCTCACTGAGGCTAAGCTCCGCATATCTGAGCTAGAAGAAGAAGCCCAGAGCTCACAAGCAGCCATCCACCAAACCTCCCAAACTCAGCATTAGGGATGGGTGAATGGTTCGACCCGAGCATAAGTTCAGGCTAAACTTTTGCTGTTCGGTCGTTCAGCGAACATCCGAACAAACTGGACATTTGACCGTTTGTTCGCCCCCCCCCCCCCCGAACCAACCAAAATGCAATGCGGCACTGAAAAATGCATTGCAAGCCCTGATTGGCTGAAGCAGTGAACACTTCAGCCAATCAGAGCACAGAGCACTGTCAGAGTCATGATTGGACACTGTTGTCATCATGACTTTATCCAATTATGGCTCAATACCGCCCCACAGTATAAAAGTATTATTTCAATGGCAGCCATCTGTTCAGTGCTATTAGTTAGCTAGTGTGCTAAACTGTGCTATTTTGCTTTAATTGTCAGTGTAGAATATTAGTTTAGTGTCAGTCTAGGGATAGTGTGAGTGTAGTGAGGGGGACCATCATTCAGCTTTGCATAGTGTGCAGCTAGAGGAGGAACAGCTCAGATAGTTTCCGTGTAGTGTAGTGAGACCGTGTCATTCATACATACATTAGTGTATATGTAGAGTAGGGACAGCTCAGATAGTTTCAGTGTAGTGAGACCGTGTCAGTAATCTTTACATTAGTGACTGTGCCAGAGTGATGTGACTTTGATA
>BLSH010069633.1:281739-295334 GCA_018402905.1 Glandirana rugosa | reverse complement strand
CCGTTTGTTCGCCCCCCCCCCCCCCGAACCAACCAAAATGCAATGCGGCACTGAAAAATGCATTGCAAGCCCTGATTGGCTGAAGCAGTGAACACTTCAGCCAATCAGAGCACAGAGCACTGTCAGAGTCATGATTGGACACTGTTGTCATCATGACTTTATCCAATTATGGCTCAATACCGCCCCACAGTATAAAAGTATTATTTCAATGGCAGCCATCTGTTCAGTGCTATTAGTTAGCTAGTGTGCTAAACTGTGCTATTTTGCTTTAATTGTCAGTGTAGAATATTAGTTTAGTGTCAGTCTAGGGATAGTGTGAGTGTAGTGAGGGGGACCATCATTCAGCTTTGCATAGTGTGCAGCTAGAGGAGGAACAGCTCAGATAGTTTCCGTGTAGTGTAGTGAGACCGTGTCATTCATACATACATTAGTGTATATGTAGAGTAGGGACAGCTCAGATAGTTTCAGTGTAGTGAGACCGTGTCAGTAATCTTTACATTAGTGTATAGCTAGAGTAGGGACAGCTCAGATAGCGTCAGTGTAGTGACGGTTGAACGCCGTCAATTTGGTTGCGTTACTGCAAGTTTAACGCCATTTACTTCTGTGTGCATTACTGCCAGTTTAACGCCATTTACTTCTGTGTGTGTTGCTGCCAGTTTAACGCCATTTTCTTCTGTATGCCTTACTGTCAGTCTAACGCCATTTACTTGTGTGCCTTACTGCCAGTTTAACGCCATATAGTTCTGTGTGCGTTACAGCCAGTTTAACGCCATTTACTTCTGTGGGCGTTACTGCCATTTTAACGCCATATAGTTATAAAAGTGTTACTGCCAGTTTAACGGCATTTACTTCTGTGTGCGTTACTGCCAGTTTAATGCCATATAGTTGTAAGTGTGTTACTGCCAGTTTAACGCCATATAGTTCTAAGTAGGCTTGTGTAATTTGTCTCGTTCTGAATTTTGTTTTTACAGAATTTTGCAAAATTCAGCAATTCAGACGAATTCCAAATTTTTCAGAATTTTCGTTTTTCCGAATCGCGGTAATTCGGCAATTGCAGTAATTCGGAAATTTGCGATAATTTGGCAATTGCGGTAATTCGGAAATTTGCGGCAATTCGCCAATTGCGGTGATTCGGAAATTCGTGGTAATTCGGCAATTGCGGTTATTCGGAAATTTGCGGTAATGCAGCAATTGCGGTAATTCGGAAATTCGGCAATCGGAACAGCCGAAAATCCAAAATTTGGAAATTCGGAAATCTACTAATTACTATTAGTTACTAATAACTAATAACTATTAAATTATAGGTATTGGAATTTCCTTGAAAGTTTGGCTGTTATTGAACTTATATATGAAATTTATCACTAATAGTCATACTTTCAAGAAAATTCCAATACCTATAATTTAATAGTTATTTATTATTATTTCAAATATTATTTCTTATTTCTGAATTTCGGAAATTCGGAAATAAGGAAGAACATTTGAAATAATACGTTATTAATTTATTATTTTAACTTATTATAAATTATAATAAGTTATTATTATTTCAAATGTTCTCTCTTATTTCCGAAATTCGGAAATAAGAAGGAACATTTGAAATAATAAGTTATTAATTTATTATTTTAACTTATTATAAATTATAACAAGCTATTATTATTTCAAATGTTCTTCCTTATTTCCGACTTTTGCAGTGTGTGACTGTATATATGCATACTGTATGTATGTATGTATGTGTGTGTGTAAACGCCATTTACTTCTGTGTGCGTTACTGCCATTTTAACGCCATATAGTTATAAATGTGTTACTGCCAGTTTAACGGCATTTACTTCTGTGTGCCTTACTGCCAGTTTAATGCCATATAGTTGTAAGTGTGTTACTGCCAGTTTAACGCCATATAGTTCTAAGTAGGCTTGTGTAATTCGTCTTGTTCCGAATTTTGTTTTTACCGAATTTTGCAAAATTCAGCAATTCAGACGAATTCCGAATTTTTCAGAATTTTCGTTTTTCTGAATCGCGGTAATTTGGAAATTGCAGTAATTCGGAAATTTGCGATAATTTGGCAATTGCGGTAATTCGGAAATTTGTGGCAATTCGCCAGTTGCGGTGATTCGGAAATTCGTGGTAATTCGGCAATTGCGGTTATTCGGAAATTTTCGGTAATGCAGCAATTGCGGTAATTCGGAAATTCGGCAATCGGAACAGCCGAAAATCCAAAATTTGGAAATTCGGAAATCTACTAATTACTATTAGTTACTAATAACTATTAAATTATAGGTATTGGAATTTCTTTGAAAGTTTGGCTGTTAGTGAACTTAAATATGAAATTTATCACTAATAGTCATACTTTCAAGAAAATTCCAATACCTATAATTTAATAGTTATTTATTATTATTTCAAATATTCTTTCTTATTTCTGAATTTCGGAAATTCGGAAATAAGGAAGAACATTTGAAATAATACATTATTAATTCATTATTTTAACTTATTATAAATTATAATAAGTTATTATTATTTCAAATGTTCTCTCTTATTTCCGAAATTCGGAAATAAGAAGGAACGTTTGAAATAATAAGTTATTAATTTATTATTTTAACTTATTATAAATTATAACAAGCTATTATTATTTCAAATGTTCTTCCTTATTTCCGACTTTTGCAGTGTGTGACTGTATATATGCATACTGTATGTATGTATGTATGTATGTATGTGTGTGTGTAAACTGGGTGTGTATATACAGTATACATACAATATACATACAATATACACACAGTATATGCACACCCAGTATACACACACATACATACATACATACATACATACATACATACATACAGTATGCATATATACAATCACACACTGCAAAAGTTGGAAAAGTTGGAAGAACATTTGAAATAATAATAGCTTATTATTATTATTTATACGTTAAAATAATACATTTATAACTTATTATTTCAAATGTACTTCCTTATTTCCGAATGTATGTGTGTGTGTAAACTGGTTGTGTATATACAGTATACATACAATATACATACAATATACACACAGTATATGCACACCCAGTATACACACACACACACATACATACATACATACATACAGTATGCATATACTGCATACGTTAAAATAATACATTTGTAACTTATTATTTCAAATGTACTTCCTTATTTCCGAATTTCCAAAATTCAGAAATACGGAAATAAGAAAGAACATTTGAAATAATAATAAATAACTATTAAATTATAGGTATTGGAGTTTTCTTGAAAATATGGCTATTAGTGATAAATTTCATATTTAAGTTCACTAACAGCCAAACTTTCAAGGAAATTCCAATACTGTCCAGTACAGTCACACGCTGCAAAAGTTGGAAATAAGGAAGAACATTTGAAATAATAATAGCTTATTATAATTTCTAATAAGTTAAAATAATACATTAATAACTTATTATTTCAAATGATCTTCCTTATTTCCTAAATTCGGAAATAAGAAAAACATTTGAAATAATAATAAATACCTATTAAATTATAGGTATTGGAATTTTCTTGAAAATATGGCTATTAGTGATACATTTCATATTTAAGTTCACTAACAGCCAAACTTTCAAGTAAATTCCAATACCTATAATTTAATAGTTATTAGTTTGTTATTATTTTGAATTTTCGGATTTCCGAATTTCTGAATTTCCGCATTTCGGATTTTCGGCTGTTCCAGTTGCTGAATTACCGCAATTGCCGAATTACCGCGAATTTCCAAATTACTGCAATTGCCGAATTACCGCAAATTTCCGAATTACCGCAATTGCCAAATTACCGCAAATTTCCAAATTACTGCAATTGCAGAATTACCGCAAATTTCCAAATTTCTGATTTTTTGAATTTCCGAATTCCGATTTTTTTTTAATTTCTGAATTCCGAATTTTTTGAATTTCCGAAAAAAATTTTTTTTAGCCATGCACAAGTCTAGTGCGCTACTGCCGGTTTAACGTCATTTACTTTTGTGTGTGTTACTGCCAGTTTAATGCCATAAAGTTCTAAGTGCATTACTGCCAGTTTAACGCCATTTAATTCTGTGGGCGTTACTGCCAGTTTAACGCCATATGGTTTTAACTGCGTTACTGCCAGTTTAACGGCATTTAGTTCTAAGTGCGTTACTGCCAGTTTACGCCACATAATTTTGTGCGTTACTGCAAGTTTAACGCCATATAATTTTGTGCGCTTGCATTTGTACGCTTTGTGCAGTTTATTACAGTGTATCTGTGGAGTGTATCTGTGTAGTGTGAGTACTCAAATTAAAGTGCCCCAAACACCACTTCACATTGATTAAAGTGCATCTACATACAGATTTCCACTACTTCATAAGATTTGCTAATAAGCACCGCCCCTCCCTCCCAACAATGTCTGGGAGGACAAGAAGAAGAGGCAGACGTTCCCTTGGCACTGTAAGTGGGCCAGCAACAAATGTGTCCACAGACAAAGGTGGACATGGTGGTCAGTCCTCAGGCAGGGCATCATTTACTCTGTTTAGTGAGTTTGCCCGTGCTATCCAGCCACAGCAGGCAGAGGAGGTGGTGGACTGGCTTACATGGATTACCAGCTATGAAGCCCCTGATGCTGATGTCACCGATTGAGTTTTTTTGGGATGTGGAATCTCTGTAGGACTGAGGCTGGACCAGGCTGGCGCCCTCTTACCCTCCTCTTCCTCTACAGTTGACATTAGGTTACCAGGACCTAATATTTTTTGAGGAGCTGCCTCCATTCACCATACATCAATTTCTTTTAAATATTCCAACACACTAGCGCCGTAGCTCCCACTCCAATTCCCTCCTTCTTCAAGGCTGCCTAGCTTTGAGGGTGTTCAATAATTTTATCTAGAACAATGTTTTTGATATAGGTTTATGGGCACAATTAACACCCAAAGACCTTTTTTCAGCACCTGTTTGACAGGTGCATATCATTGCAATTTTTTTGGCCTTCATCAAGAGCAACTCTATAGTGTTATGGTGGGAAGGCGCCATGGACACCCAAAGACCAATTTTTCTGCTCCTGTTTGACAGGTGCATATCATTGCAATTTTTTTTACAGAAAGGCCAATTCTTGCCTTCATGAAGAGCACCTCTATAGGGTTATGGTGTGAAGGCACCACCGACACCCAAAGCCCAATTTTTCTGCACCCGTTACTTCTATCCAAAGTCAAAGCGACACCAGAATTTATCCAAAAAATCTCTAATCTTATTGCCAGTGCACTACATTGTGGACTCATACACACTGGCTCCCCAGCGGTTGCTGAGCAAAATAAAGGCAGCTTGCAGGGAAAATATCATTTTTTTTGCTTTATAAATGCAATTATTGCTGCAACAGATTCTAGACATGGTACAGATCTGCCACATTACAGGTAGACTAAGGAGACTCCCCAAGCGCTATATTGGAATTTTTCATTTTTATGTTTTCACTTTAAAAAAACAAAAACTTTTTTTCATTTATGCATGTCCCCCAGGGCAGGACCCGTACCCATATAACCATTGTATGCACAATTACTTGCATATAAGTTTTCAAAATGGACACTATTGATTTCCGAAGTTCGGGTCCCATTGACATTAATGGGGTTCGTTATTCGGGTCCGAACTTTCGCAGTGTTGCGCGAACCGAACATGGGTCCGTTCGGCCCATCCCTACTCAGCATCACATTAAAAAAAAGCTGGACGATTGGGAAAATCAGTCCTGCCGAAACAACCTAAGCGTCATCGGCCTCCCTGAATCATACAACTATGAATCCTTGTCAGAACTACTGAATGCACAGTGTGCATCCCTGCAGCCCTTGGGATCAACACACTCTGCATTGTAGAGAGGCCACATCGTGTAGGTGCCCCCTCAAATGACAGATGCTCCCCTTGTCCTATAATAGTGCAGACAGAGTGGCCATACTAAAATCTTTCCGCAATACCAACTCCATTCAGCTGGACAGGCATAAGTTGCTGATTTTTGCTGACTACTCTCAGGAGGTGTCTCGCAGGAGGAAAGCTTTCCAGCCCATGTGCTCAGCTCTGCACCTCAAGCGTGTGAAATTCACCTTGGCATACCCAGCTATATTCCGGCTCACTGAACAGTCTGGAGAAACAAAATCCTTCTCCCACCCCAAGAAAGCTGGCACCTATCTTAAAACGCATCTGCACATACACCAGGAGATATCACCAATGGAGACCAACCGATACCCTCAGGGTCCCAGGGAGCAATGCAACCCCCGCAAAGATCCTCCCAAGAGATTCTGCTACAGTACTCAGACAACTCTGGCTCGGTTAAGCACCACTGACTTGCCTAGGGCACCAGGATCTCAGAGCTAGCTCACCTTTTGATATAGCTACTCTGATACTCTGAGCCATCTGCCACCCGCAATCTTGGCTTTTATGTTTGCTTTTATGTTTACTTTCTATTCTCCCATTTATGTCACAACCTTTCCGGAGACGTGCGGCCTGTACCACTACATGACAATTCTGCCACATAGAGGCCCTCATAGTCCATGTCATGAACCTTCCAATGACTGCCTGGTTGACACGAATCATCATCTCGTCAACAGTCCCCTCTCCAGTAACGCTGTCAGACTGTTGGTGTTGGTAACCTCTGAGTGCCTCTCAGCACTGGCCACCCAGGTTATCACCCCCCCCCCCACAATGCAAATTACATTTTCGTCAAGGGGCTTCGCTCCCCACATAAACGAATGGTAGTACTGTGACATTATTTAAAAAGGTTAAAAACTGACATTGCCCTCCTACAGGAGACACATCCTCCCTCTGAAGACTTCAAACTATGGGTAGAGAAAGTATTCAGCTCAGCATCAACTAACGGTAAAGCAGGAGTCTTGATCCTTATCCATAAAATACTCCCATGCAAGTTAATATCCACAGCAAACAACACGGAAGATCGCCTACTGACCCTTCACTTACGTATTGCAACCAGAGATGTCGCACTGCCCCCCAACTCTCCCACCAAAGCCTTCTTTCAGTCAGTCTCTTCACATATAGCCCCATACATACATCTACCTCTGGTGATTGGAGGCGATCTAAACTTAGTTATGGTAGTGCAGGAAGACAAGTCTGTGACAAAATCCCCTACTCACCTCCACTCACAATCTCCAGCCCCCCTGTTATTTTCCTTCACTGACGCTCTCCAAATTACTGATCTCTGGCAACTAATGCACCCGAGGGTAGACAATTTACTTTTTTACTCACCCCCTCACCACACTTTGTCTAGAATCAACTATCTATTTTGTAACCCTGCTCTTTTGCCTCACACGTCAGGAACTCTTATTCATGAGATAGCAATTTCAGATCACGCCCCCATTACAGTCTTACTACGAGACTACGGCTTACCCCCCCAGCAAAATCCTGGCACTTCCCCCACTATTTAGCCCATAACCCAGAAATCCAGAAAGTACTACAAGAGGACTGGTCGGAGTACGAATTGATTAACATGGCCCACAGCACTTGCCCCAACCTATACTGGGATGCTGGTAAAGCTGTCTTGTGAGGCAGAATTATTGCATTTGCGGCCTCCTATGAAAGAAAAGTTCTTAAGCGCTATTGGGAAGCCAGTGACTACCTCAGACACGCCCAATCACAGCTCTCGCAGAACAACACCCCTGAGCACCGCAAATCCTGGCGAGAGGTCAAGGCTGAATTTGAACTATGGGCTAATGCCCAGGAAAGAATATATCAAGCACATTTAGACTTAGAATACCACAAATTCAGTAATAAGCCAGGGAAGCTGTTGGCGAGACTGTGCAGGGGCACCCATACCCCCACTCATATATCAACGCTAAAGGACTCCCAGGGAAACATCTCCTCTTCCAACACCAACATCAATCTAATCCTAGAACAATTCTACACCAAACAATACAGCTCAGACCAAATTGATGTCCCCGCATCCAAAGACATTTTAGCCCAAATACCTCTACCTACTCCTACACTCCTCTCCAACCTCAATTCTCTGATTACGGAGCAGGAGATTCTCAAGACAATCTCCACGCTAGCAAATAGGAAGGCCCCAGGTCCGGATGGATACACCCCTGAATTCTACAAATTAATGGCTCACACGGTGGCCCCCTCACTCGCAATAGTCTACCAGGGATCCTAAAGGGTAAGTGACTACTTACTGTCCGGACACTAAGCCCACGTAAAATTAATAGCCAAGAAGGGCAAGGATCCCATGGAACCTGGCTCTTACAGACCAATATCTCTCTTAAACCTAGACTCCAAAATTCTTTAAAAAATGATGGCCAACAGACTGGCCAAAATGATGCCCACCCTAATACACCCCGCGCAGGCAAGATTTACCCAGGGCCGCTATGCAGCATTCAACATACGAAAAGTGCTTACGGTTCTTGAATTTGCAAAGGACCAACCCCAATTGCAACATCGCAATAATCTCACTGGACGCAGAAAAGGCCTTTCACAACATCAGTTTCACCTGGTGGTCAAATGTTTTGGTTTTTCGGGCCCATTCCTGCACCTAATTTCTACAATGTACGCGAACCCCTCAGCAAATATTGTAGCTGCCGGACTCATTTCCAACCCGATAAAACTACACAAAGGCACTAGACAAGGCTGCCCCTTCTCCCAGCTCCTCTTCAATCTGGTCTTAGAACCTTTCTCCTGCCACATTCTTTCCCACCCCTCTCTGCATGGAGTACACATTGGCCAACAAAACTTACGACTAGCACTCTTCGCGGACAACATTCTTCTTTTCACGTCTGGCTTCAGATATGATAACCATCCAAGAACTTTTCACGCATTTTAAGAGCTACTCAGGCCTGCGTATAAATTTTTCCAAAAGTGAAATTCACCCCTCGCTACACACTAGGCTCCCCTCATGGACTAGTTCCTCCATATTCTCTGTCGCAAAATCTCACATGATCTACCTTGGTATTAACATTGGTAAAATACTCTTCTCTCTATACCACCTTAATTTCACCCCAGTAATCTCAAAAATCACGGGTGAACTGGAAACATGAATGGATCTCCCCATCTCACTTCTCGGGAGGTATCACCTGTATAAAATGGTCAGCTTTGCCAGACTCCTGTACCCCCTCAAAACCATCCCTATAATGCTACGTCACAGCGACATACAAAAGCTACACAAAACTCAAATTCAAATAAAAATTTTCTATGGCAAAGACGACATCCCCGCATTGCTCTGCACAAACTATTCCTCCTGAGAAATGAGGGGGGAGCAAACCTCCCCAACCTAAGGGTTTACAATCTTTCTTGTCTGTTGCGACTTTGTATGTACTGGATTTTGCAAAGTTCCAAACATACCAATCATGAGTTAGAAACCCATTTGGCAAGTCCATACAGGCTACCTGCCCTACTACACTGCAAGCTACAATCTATCCCCTCTCACCTACAACAGAACTTGCTAATATGGCATACGTTGGTTGCTCGGCGTGAAATCAGACGAAAGTTTAAACTGTCACCCATCTCCCAATCCATGGGAACCCCTCCTTCCAGAGCACCAAACACCACACAGGCTACACTGTGTGGGCTTCCCCAAATCTGTCATATTTTGCTCAGCTTTTTGATCTGACTACAGGCTCAGCATTACCTACTTCTCAAATGTTGTCTCCGTTTAAGCTACCACAACATCATTTCTTGTATCTTTACCAAGCAGTTCAGCACATTGCAAGCTTATGTCCAAACAGACTCCAAAGATTTCACCCTACTGGAAAAGCAATACAAAATTTCGGACATTTACAAGCCTTATAACTCTAGCCTCACCAAGCCTCTTCCACCCACCTTGGTGGCATCCTGGAATAAAGACCTAAACTCCCCAGAGGCTGTGAACCATATTCTGGCTGGGTACAACTCCACTGATGCTCTGATTACCAATGAGTTATGATGGGAACAACAGTTCAAAATAATGCATCGGGCCTACATCCCTCACCTCCTCTCTCCGCAATATCCACTTAAATGCCTCTGCCCACTGTGTGGACAGAATAAGCTGTCATTACTCCACAGGCTCTGGCAATGCTCTCACATCGCCCCCTTCTTGGACCTAGTTGAACAAATAGCCACAACGATCACAGGACGCTCCCCCACAAAAGATATCTACCCTCTGTTGTTTGACAGCCTAAACTCTGTCTCTCCAAAGGTCTTGGCAGCACAATAAGTCATTGTTCTACAAAATAAGGCTTGGCTGTCAACCTGCTTTATGACAGCCAGGCGCGCCATTCTCAAAAAATGGTCCTCTGCCTTCCCACCCACTATTTCTGATGTCACACAAGATCTCATAACCCTCTTGCACAAGGAAAAGCTTGATGCCGTTCTGTCCTTCACCAGTACACCATCTCACCTACAGCTCAAATGACTACCCTTTTTAATTATTATACAGGATTTATATAGCGCCAACAATTTGCGCAGCACTTTACAATAAAGAAGGGACACAGTACAATTACAATACAGTTCAATACAGAAGGAATAGGAGGGCCCTGCTCGCGGAGCTTACAACAAGGATTTTACTAAGGTGGATACCAAACTCCACACACTTGTATCAGCTCCCATCCATAATGATGCCATTCTCCCAGATGCTCCCAATCTCATTCTACATTGACCTACACTCCAACCTATGGGTGTTTTTCTCTAACCTACTCCAGCAGTGTCTATCTGCATCCTAAAAAGACACCCCAGCAATACTACTTGAGAACTTTTGTATACCTCAGGCCCTTACTCTCTGGCCCCCCCCCCCCCGGTTGATTTATAGCATCTCGTCTAATATACTGTCAATCTGCTATTCTATATGCCACCCAAGTCAGACTCTAATTAATCCATCTATTTGTCTCCATTCTCAGGGCATTTCTACATCACTCAATGCTGTCTTATTAATAGAGCAAATACTAGATACGAATGGAGCGCCCGAGACAAAGGTGTAAAAGTTGCAAAGGTGGATTTTATTCGGTAGGAAGAATAGTAAAAAGTGCCAACGCGTTTCGGGGGTCAAATGGCATCCCCCTTCCTCAGGGCTGTTGTTCAATCAGTTCAGATATCTGGATGTCAGTCCATATGGAGATCTCATGTGTGTTCAAAGAGGCCTCCCCCCTTATTAATAGAGCAGGACGTGCCTATTGGAGATGACTCTCCCTACTAGACCTGATTTTTCCTCTTTCGCCCCCCCCCCCCCCTTCTCAGCTGCCTTCCCCCTTTTCTTTTTGCTGCCCACTCCAGGGCTGCAGCGAGGTAGAGCATGAGGGGATGGAGAGGATCACTCATGGTCTGATCCAAGTGTCAGTTACACCTAATGTGGGAACCCTACATACCGGGCCCCTGCTTTTGTCATTTATATTATTAACTGGTACTGTTTCGCCTGCACGTGACCTATTAGTTACTCTGCTCTTTTGCAGACCTCAGCTTGTATCCAAGGACAGTCTTTTATGCCTAAACATCCTCATAAAGTTTATTATTAAAAAAAGTTCTGCCCCCCCCTCTCCAAAAATGTAGAGTCAGCAGCTACAAATACTGTAGCTGCTGACTTTTACTATTAGATGTCTTCACCCAAGCCGAATCTTGAATAGGCTCTCGGGTGCTGGCACTGCCATCTTGGTTAAGGGAAACCAGCAGTCAAGCCTTGCGGTTTCCTATTGTGCATGTGCGAGGGGAAGGAGCAGGGGGGGTCAAAACCAGGTACCCGGTCCCCCCCTACCCCCCTCCCCCCCAAAAGGTGCCAAATGTGGCAGCGGAGGGGGGAGGCAGACAAACGGAGCTTCCCCTTTTGGGTAGAGCTCCACTTTAAACAAAGTAAGTGCACTGTGTCTGCTATACATAAAGCTATTTTGTTGTGTGAAAACTGCATACATCACTTGAAACAAGGCTACAATCCGTCATTTTCATACCATCAAACGGGTGTAGAGTACAAAGATGACTAATACTAATCTCCTTAAACCATGAGCTACAACCTAATTTCTCAACAAGTGGTACCCCAGGGAGTAAATCTAATAAACTCAAGAAGGTAATTATGTTATCATTGAGTAACAAGTAACTATAGTTTTTATTTTATTATTTTAAAGAATAAAGTGTCTATGAAATTATTTGATACATTCAAAGGGCCAACTTACAGGGGGCACCAGGGGGGACTTAGTATACATCTAATGTAATAAAAAAAAATTGTAATCTAATAAAGTTGTGACACCAGTCAAATCACAAAAATTACATCTAAGAACAACCTTGTTGTTTTAGGCAAATTAAGTTGAAAAAATAATAACATAAGCAGTACCCAAACAGTCTCTGTCTATATCAGAGTTATAAACATGTAAGGTTATCCTGGGTATGACAATATCTAATCGTAACCATAACCACTTTACAATTCTCCACCAGACCAGACAGTGGAGCAAATGTTTGTACTGTCCTTTTTAACAGAAGAATAGAAAGTACCTACCCTTGCCCATGCTGTACATTTATGTTCTATCGGTGCAGAGTTTTGTATTAACCACAGTATCATGGTTAGTAGAGGGCAGAAATATCCAACAGAAACAAATTTTCAGGAGTCTACTCCTGCAGATATGTCAAGGATGGTAGCTCAATTACAACAGACAATAACTGTCAGGATTTAGCATAATAGCATTCTTATTTTTTCCAGGATGTCTCTATGAGGGAAAAATGTATCCACTTGGCGAATCATGGAGAACGGAGCACTGTTTTAACTGTCGTTGTGGCAAAAACGGGGATATGCAGTGCTGTCAAGCGTATGTTGATATTTTTAGCATTCCAATAGATTTATTATTGGTTAATAATGTTTTCCAACTCCCATTGAAGCATTAAAGAGAGTAAAGCTGCAATCTTCTGTTCTGCTTCCCACTAGGTCTATTCCTTTATATTCCTCACCTACAGCAAATCAGTTTTTAAGAGAATGTATATTGTTTTTAGATATATAGTACATTTAAAAGAGATCAGCTTTATGTAAATAATTTTATTCTGTGATTTTTATAAGCTAATGTTGTTTAACCCTGGAAAGTGGATAGTGTTTATGTGTCATGATAAGGGGCTTCAGTGGTTTGTGCCAGATATGGAGAAAACACATTTTTGTTTTCTTCGAATCTCAGGGCCTGTTTATTTTATTTATTTCAGGTACTTATATAGCGCTGTCAATTTACGCACGCTTTACATATACATTGTACATTCACATCAGTCCCTACCCTCAAGGAGCTTACAATCTAAGGTCCCTAACTCACATTCATACATATACTAGGGCCAATTTAGACAGGAGCTAATTAACCTCACAGCATGTCTTTGGAGTGTGGGAGGAAACCGGAGTACCCGGAGGAAACCCACGCAGGCACAGGGAGAACATGCAAACTCCAGGCAGGTAGTGTCGTGAAGATGAGCCTTTCCACCGTTGGAATACTGTTCCGAAAATAGTGTCTTCTCTCTGAAGATGTACAGAGAGTAACCCAAGCAACTCATTGAAATGGTAGGATAGAAGATTGATGGTTAGTAAGTATCCATCCAAGTAGAGTAGTTGGTGCGTTTCGAACATGTTAGAATTGTTGCACACTATCTAATAAATGAATGATTGGTAGTTAGAAGATAGGATGGTAAAGTTACTCAACGAACCCAATGAGAG
>BLSH010069633.1:254444-266780 GCA_018402905.1 Glandirana rugosa | reverse complement strand
TGGGTGCAGAGTGAGGTGGGTGCAGAGTGAGGTGGGTGCAGTGTGCGGTGGGTGCAGAGTGAGATGGGTGCAGAGTGAGGTGAGTTCAGATTGAGGTGGGTGCAGAGTGAGATGGGTGCAGAGTGAGATGGGTGCAGAGTGAGGTGGGTGCAGAATGAGGTGGGTGCAGAATGAGGTGGGTGCAGATTGAGGTGGGTGCGAAGTGAGATGGGTGCAGTGAGGTGGGTGCAGAGTGAGGTGATGGGTGCAGGGTGAGGTGGGTGCAGAGTGAGATGGGTGCAGAGTGAGGTGGGTGCAGTGAGAAGGGTGCAGAGTGAGGTGGGTGCAGAGTGAGGTGGGTGCAGAGTGAGGTGGGTGCAGTGTGAGGTGGGTGCAGAGTGAGGTGGGTGCAGAATGAGGTGCTGGAAACAGAAAGAGCAGGGTCTGGAGGAGGACCAGAGGAGGGCTGCAATCAGCTACCAGAGTCTGCTGAATGCCGAGACCAGGGGAGGCAGACAACATGGGGTGCTGCGGCTGCACAGAGAGGCACAGGATCTGCAGAAGGAGTTCTGTCCTCCTCTCTGTTGCTGACTGCTGAGACAGTGAGGCAGAGATGAGCCTCTCTGCAGCTGCACAGAGAAGTGTAGGATCTGGCAGAGGAGTTCTGTCCTCCACAATGCTTCTGACTGCTGAGATGGGTTGGCAGAGATGAGCCTCGCCATAGCTGCAAAGAGAAGTGCAGGATTTGGCAGAGGAGTTCTGTCCTCCTCTCTGCTGCCAACTGAGACAAAGTGGGGGTGGAGACGAGGGGGGTGCCACAGCTTCAGGAGAGGTGGGAGGGCCACATGAAATGATTCGGGGGGATGGATTTGGCCTGTGGGTCCTGTGTTTGACACATGTGCATTAAATCGTTAAGGTATCACTAAAGGTAAAAAACTTTTTTTTTCATTTTTTGCCATCTGTGTCCCAATCCCTTAAGAGTGAGGGAATTCTGGGTTGCCACCAGGGTTCCCTATTGGAATATTTCCCTTGTTCTGATGTCAACCCAAAATTTGTTTGTACCCGTAATAGGGTCCAGAAAGAATAGTGCACATTTTGCGTTTTCATCCTACCTAAAACACACTCACACTGATACTAATTTAAAAAATGCAATTTTTTAAAAATACAACCTAAAAATACCTTGATCTTTGACCATTACCTTGACTCTAAGGCTTCATTTACACTGCTGCTGGTAAACGGATGTTTTGAGGCATTTGGACATTTTTTTCAGCTGCCCCTGAACTTTCCTCTATGTTATCTAATCAGTACATTTACACAGGGTCGTTTAACCGATTGCCGACCGCCGATCGGCATCTGACGGCGGCAAAGTGGCTCTGTAAGGCGAAACGCCGTCATACGACGGCGGCCGCCAGATCGCGCACAGTGAGCTTCGATTGCCGCCGGCCACCCGCGATTCCCCCCCCCCCCCCGGAGTGAAGGAGCGGAGGTCCGTGTATGTAAACACGGACCTCCGCTCTGTGTGAGGGGGAAGGGCTGTGATCACAGCCTTCCTGTACGTGAAGGCTGTGACCACTTCCCTTCCCCAGATAGGCAGTCCCCCATACAGTTAGAACACGCCCAGGGAACATAGTTAACCCTTAGAGCGCCCCCTGCAGGTTAACCCCTTCACTGCCAATGGCATTTACACAGTAATCAGTGCATTTTTATAGCACTGATCGCTGTATAAATGCCAATGGTCCCAAAAAAGTGTCAAAATGTTCCGACATGTCCGCTGAAATATCGCAGTACCGCTAAAAATCGCAGATCACCGCCATTATTAGTAAAAAATAAAAAAAAATAAAAACCCCAAAAATGAATTCTCATCATCCGTAAACGCGGCCACTTTTGTGCAAACCAATCAATAAACGCCGATTGCGATTTTTTTTATCCTATAAAGACATCTTTTGTACTGTACTTTTAGAAGTTTCTGTGTTTTATTGGAGAGTTAACAGGTAATATAACTACATTACAGGGAAGACTCAAAAAAACAAAAACTGTTAATGCTAGTGACAGACCGATCCATATGTAATTTTCTTGTTTTGCTCATAGCTACATTTTAAGTTTAAAAGACCATATTTCCAACCAATTTTTAGAAGAAAGAAAGTAAAAAATATGTATAGGAAAAGAGCAGAATAGCAGCTGCATCAGCATGTTCAGTGATAAGCGGAGTCCAAGCTAGGGCTCCAGGAGCCCTTTTGTTACAACAGTGAATGAACCCTTCTGTGTAGGGAACAATATCTATATATATATATATATATATATATATATATATATATATATATATATATAATATACCTACTGTAAGTACATGAACAATCATACTTCAGGTTTCTTCACATTAATCAAGTGTATATCTTAGACCCAGTCAAGAGTGTGCTTTTTTTTTTTTTTTCATAAGTAGAAAAAGGTTACATAACAGAGCCCCGGGGCATTCCCCAGCTCAGAGAATACAAAAGTACAAAAACATAAAACATAAGGTGTAAAAACAGATTAAGAACAAGGTCTAAAATCTTAAACCTTGAAACACAACAGTGCTCGTGCTCTCCTGAAGGATAATACTTCCATATAGCATTTCCTGTGCAATAAAAAAATGATTTGTAAGATATTGAAACAAGAGTGGGTATCCGTAGCAGACCTAGGATTTCCGTTTTGGTACTGTAAGGACAATAATAGGAACGAAGTGGGGCAAGGGCCTAATGATAGTAAAGAGAATCTAATTAGGTTTGTTAGAATTATTGGCTGGCATTAGTTGTAGAAGACTCTAGCCAAATATTCCATATTTTGTCGAATTTAGTTGGGCAACCACAAGAGTGATATGTAAGTTTATAAAGTGGGATGGCGGCATTGACCAACGTCTTCCAGAAATTTAAGGAAGGTGCCTCTGATTGTTTCCATTTTAATATTTCTGCTTTCCAAGCATAGAGTAATAACAGACCAATAAGGGTTTTGTTTGCTCAGCGATGTGATAAGGTACTTACTAGGCAACAAACAGACTGGTACGGCCAGGGGGACTGGAATCATTGTCAGGGAGGTTATAAACTGGTCTACTGCAATCCAGTATAATTGCAGATAGGGGCAGGACCAGACCATGTGACAGATATCTGCCTCTTCACCGCCACACTTCCAACAACAGGTAACCTGGGAGGAGTGTGTTTTAAACTGGTATAATGCTACCTCAGCCCATTGGGAGGCTTTACAAACAGGCTACAAAAGAAGAACCAAAGATTCAGTTTAAAGTTCAAATTAATTTTATTTTAAGTCAGCTAAATATATTCCAAATGCATCAGTTTGTTTTCTTTCAGTGCAGCCACAACCAGAGTAAAAAAAAAGTGTCCCTTCAGGGCCGGGACAAGGGGTGGGATCAGAGGCGGCTGCCCTGGGCGCAATGATTTATTACAGGGATGGGGGTGCCCTGACCCTAACTCTAAGGGACAGGAGGGGGCACACTTTGACATCTTTGCCCTTGGTGCTGGATGACCTTGTCCCGGCACTGTGTCCCCTGCCGGAAACTGCTGAGTGGGACCCTTATTCTCAGTGGGGAAGTGGTAATCTTTTTACAGAGGTCCAACAAACCTTAAATTGTTTGATTAAAAAAAAAAAACACTTGTTGCTTGCTAAAAACTGTCAGAAAAATGTCTTTTTGAACTAAAATCATGAATGAAATCGTTTGGGATGCTACTGCTGTTTGTAAGCAAAGATCATTGTAAAAGTAAAAATAATAAGTAATTACTCAGTAAAACGTTATCAGGGTCAGCAAAAATGTGTTGGTTCTGAAACAAGTCATGTCAATCTAAACTCTGGAAATTTAGGTTTAATTTTAGTTGGACCCATTTATGAATCTTAACACAAGAATTAAAGATAAACTTGCATATTATTCACTGTGCACAGAAATAACCATTTATTGTATTACTAATTTGAAAACATTCCTGTCTGTTCCTGGCTATTCAGCTAAAGTGTATCTGTACCTTCATTAAACTTACACTTACAGTATATTGTAGTTCCCCTTGTACCACAACCAGTCTTATACTTGCCCATTCTTGATTCAGCAATATATTGTTAAGGAGGCTGCGTATTTACAGCCAAACTCTCACACTTCAACTAATTCCTATTGAGTGCTCTGGAGCATCAAATTCATCTATGTGATTTTTTTTTAGCTGAAAGCTGGTAAATGTAAGGTCTAAAGAGCAGGACCATCTGATTCCTCTTATAGAGGTTACATTTTCCAGTAGAGTGCACTGGTCAGAAATACCAGATGGTATAGCAAGTGCAAAGATTGCTTTCTTAAAATCCACCACTAGATGGAGATTGAATGCTTTAGTGTTAAAGCTATACATATACAAGTGTTTGTTACATTATCGCAGTCATTTAAAATGCATTTTAAAATTTGTTCACATTATAATGTAAAAGCTAATGACACCAAACTCTGATTAATTATATATTCAAGTGTATTGCTACCCCTAGAGGAGACGCTGATTTATTATATGATTTATCTGCACACCTGAAGATGTCTTGGCATGCTGGCGCCTTAAGAGTTCCCTTCACTGGAACTAAGGAGCCAAGCCCAACCCCTGAAAAACAACCCCATACCATTATCCCCCCTCCACCAAATGATTTGGACCAGTGCACAAAGTGAGGTCCATAAAGACATGGATGAGCGAGTTTGACCTCAACCTGATAGAACACCTTTGGGATGAATTTTAGCGAAGACTGCGAGTCAGGCCTTCTCGTCCAACATCAGTGCCTGACCTCACAAATAAGCTTTTGGAAGAATGGTCAAGCATTCCCATAGACACACTCCTAAACCTCGTGGACTGCCTTCCCAGAAGAGTTGAAGCTGTTATAGCTGCAAAGGATGGTCCAACTCAATATTGAACCCTACGGACTAAGACTGGGATGCCATTAAAGTTCATGTGTGTGTAAAGGCAGGTGTCACAATACTTGTGGTAATATAGGGTATATTTTGGGTGGGGGGGAGGGTGGACAAAATGGCTTTTTATTAGTAATATTAACCTAAAAATTCATGAATGTGTTAATTGATGATGACGGCGAGAGCAGTTGAAGGAAACCAGTGTCAAGTTTTTTGGTGTTCACATGATGATTGCCATCACCAATATGAACTGTGTCACTAATTGTGTTTATATTAGAAAATACTCCCACCAAGCTTTATAACATGTGACCCCATTAAAAATACATTAATGCTTTTGGTGTTAAACTTTTTCATAGCACAACAATGTTGGCTGGAGATTCCTATCATCACAGGGTGATTAGGTCTTTCTATATCCAGTAAACACTTCTGCAAGTGTCTGTGTTCCATTTAGCTAAGTCATGTTATAATATTATATTACCATATGACTTTGCTTGGCTCTATCTCACATGTTACAGTTTGTTACTGCCCAGTGTTGATTCGATAAACAAAAAAGTAAAAAATAGGACTAGACCATGGATGAAATCTCTTGTTACTTACCTGGTGGAAGAGCCTGATACGGTGAGGAAGGCCTCTCTCAAACATCTGACTCAGAGCCCCTGATAGAGCAGACAGGTAGCGCAGGAGTGCAGAGTGGCACGAGTGCCTATTGGTCTTGCTAGCATCTGGGCTGGACAGACTCTCGGGATCAAGCAGGGGTAGACTGCCAGTGGACCACAGCAGAGCAGGAGTGCCATTATGGACACCAGCAAGCAGGAGACAGGAGCCAGCTGAAGCTGTCAGTAGATCGCAGCGCAGCAGGAATGCTGAATGGACACCAGTAGAACATAGGCAGGGGCTCCCAGCAGTCAGCCCAGCAGCAGTAGAGACAAAGGCAGAGTCGTACGAACCGGGTCATACACAGGCAGATGGATCAGGTGCAGATGCATAGGCAGAAGTGTGGTCAAATTCCAACCGGGATCAATGCAGGCAGAGTTCAGGAGAATTCAAGACAAGCCTGATGGGTAACAGCAGTCAGATGCAGAGTAACAGGTTGAAGATATGCACGGGAACGCTGTAGACAAGACGGCATTGAAGAATAGCAGAGGCTCTTTAAATAGCCCAAAAAAACAAAAAAAAACAAAAGAAAAAATGCAGCGCTAGTAAAGAAGACAAATAGTCCGTGACATAGTAATATGAATTGTGTTAACCCAAATTAGATGTTCCTATTCATGGCATATGAAAGTCCTAATGAATAGTCCATCAAAAGGGAAGAAAAGTGAAAAAACAGGGACGCAATAGTCCCCCTGTATAATAACATAAAAAGTCCACCGAGGATAAGTGATAAATAAATCCAAAATTCGGATAAGAAATCTATGAAGTGGCCTGCTTACCAGATACTGGTAAAAAAACAGCAAGGAATCCGTGGACCCAGTGCAGTCCTGAAGGTGATCCAGGTAACCGTGGTGGATGCTCCCCAATCCTCAGAATACCTCTGCAATCTATTCGACTGTTCTTAGGACTATCCTTAGATGGTATGTTGAACCGCTCAATGGATGAAAAGAGAAGGGAAAACCTCCATAGTGTGATACCATTTAGACACTTTATTTAAAAAGGTATAAAAACACTTACAATTGTAGCAGCAAAAATGAGCTCATCTAATAACTGTATCTCCAGTGACATGAGGGGAACCAAGTCCAACGCGTTTCGACCAACACAGTCGTCTTCTGGGGTGTTTCAGGAGTCAAGAAGAGGGGAAGTCAAGACAAGCCGGATGAGTAACAGCAGTCAGATGCAGAGTAACAGGTTGAAGATATGCATGGGAAGGCTGCAGACAAGACGGAATTGAAGAATAGCAGAGGCTCTTTAAATAGCCCGCTTGGAGCCAATACGAGCAACAGATGCGTGCATGTGAGGAACAGCTGCCCGTGCACCTGCACAATTTCTTTGAGCATGGACAGAATACGAATTAGCCTGTGCCTAAGCACAGAAGGCAGTCTAGAAGAGCCATTCTGTCTGCTGGAATGTCCTTCCTGACATTGCCCCCTTCCAATGGGCAGCCTCCGGATGCCCAACTGGAACATCTTCTCTGGGTGGGCACGACAGAATGCTTGAGTCAGTCTCTTGGCATGGATATTGTTTTCAGGAGTGTCCTTCCTGATACCTTGGAAACTGTGACGACAACTATTTTTGTTTGTAAAATTGAGTTTTTATGGGTGTAAGACGTTTGGCACCAGAATATAATGTGTACAAATCTTTAGTATTACTAAGACTGGTAGTAATTAGACTGGTAGATGGAAGTTCCTCCACACAAGCAATCACCTCTTGGGTTATGAGTAAGCACTTTGTGTATTAAGTGAGATAACCACCCTGCCCCATCTTTGTATGCTATGATGTTTTTATTGAATAAAGTACCTGATTTTCGCTCACATCGGTGTGCGGTCATCCAAAAATATTTGTATATTATATACTGTATCTGGAGGCAAACTGGACCAGAACCTTGTATGTGGATTGGGGTTAGAAAGAAGCAGACCAACCTGGAGCAGTATGCTTAAAGTTTTGACATTATTGGGAAACAAGGACCACTAGTGGTGCTGGAAGGCAAAACACTTCCTGTACTGATGTAGCACTACTCTCTTGGCGGCACGCTCTGTGATCACCGAGCCATCCCAGTCCCTTACCACCTGATCAGCTGTCAGCCCATGACAGCTGATCATGTGATGTAAACAGAAGTTCGGTAATCTTTTTTTTTTTCCTCGCGATGACAGCGTGGGAAGAAAAAAAAAGCAGATCATTGGCTTCTGTGAAAGGGACATCGGTCCCGAAGAGGAAGTGGCACAGTTACCTCCTCTGTGCCCACCAGTGCCGCCTGCCAGTGCCCACCAGTGCATATCAGTGCCACCAATCAGTGCCCACCAGTGCATATCTGTGCCACCTATTAATGCCCACCAGTGCCACCTATCAATGCCCAGCAGTGCCATCTATCAATGCCCACCAGTGGTGCCAATCAGTGCCCATTAGTGCCTCATCATCAGTGCCACCTAGCAGTGCTGACTATCAGTGTCACCTACCAGTGCCCATCAGTGCTCATCACTGCCACCCATCAGTGCCACCTATAAGTGTCCTTCAGTGCCACCTATCAATGCCCATCAGTGCCGCATTATCAGTGCCCATCAGTGCAGCCTATCAGTGTCCATCAGTGCCGCCTCATCAATGCCCACCAGTGCCACCTATCAGTGTCCATCAGTGCCGCATTATCAGTGCCCATCAGTGCAGCCTATCAGTGCCCATCAGTGCAGCCTATCAGTACCCATCAGTGCAGCCTCATCAGCGTACATGAATGAAGGAGAAAATTACCTGTTTGCTAAATTTTATAACAATATATACACGGTTATGTTTTATTTTCAAAATATACGTTTTTTTTTTTTTAACAAAAAAATTAAATACCCAGCAGCAATTAAATAGCACCAAAGAAAAGCTCTGTTTGTGTGAAAAATGATAAAAATTTCATATGAGTACAGTGTTGCATGACCGTCCAATTGTCATTCAGAGTGCAGCAGCACTGAAAGCTGAAAATTGGTCTGGGCAGGAAGGGGGTATAAGTGCCCAGTAAGCAAGTGGTTAAATAATAACAGCAGTAATGAAATACACCAAAGGGAGTTGAATCAATAATGTTTTACTCAATAAACAAATTGAAGAAAGAATCAAGGAACACACTTGAATTTAACCCCAAGCGGGGAGGATTTGACTTACATAAAATATTAAAGGCAAAAGAATAACTAGCACCCTTTTTACCTCAAAATATTTCACAATGTATACTTTATTTCTTAAACTTAAGAAGTGTATATATTGTCCATGTGAGTGGGGCACAGGAGAGCAGAGGAATGACTCCTGTAAATGTCAGTTCCCTCTCTACTGCTCACTCACATACAAACAGCAAAGAAATAAGTAAACAAGTACAATTCCAGCAAACAGTAACTATAGAACTATTCAACCTGCTGTTATAGAGAGTTCTTTGTTGAAATGCAACTTAAATGGTTTCAGCAAAGTAATGACCCCCTAAAGTGGGGAGAGGAGTAGGAGTAGTCCATTGTTACTGTTTAGGATAATCCAAAGAAAGGGTCTTCAGCTAGCTCTCTGATATTGTAATTGCATGCAAAGAATATTGGTTGATGAAATAAGTAGCTGTAGCTGATCCCAAAAGATGATGTATGATCAATAGACACCCCTCTTATGGCAAATAAACTGTAATTGATTACACAGTGATCACTGACTTGGAAAGGCTAAACTCGGTAGAACTACAAGCATCAGCAGACTAATGGATAGCATAGATGTCTGTGTACAGTGTCCAGGATCAGTATGCAGGAACAGATCATTTTATCAGAGATGGTAAGAAGTGTAGGGACGTAATAATGCCTATACACAGTGTCTATTAAACTGGGCTTTCACCCGCTCACCACACTGGAACAGAAAATGTAGATGATGATGAGGATTGTGATAAGGATGATGATAATGATCTCTCCAGTATATGGCTCAAGGGATGACTTCCGGCCTCCATGGCTCACACGGGTCTGATATCTCTTCTGCAGGGAAGATGTAACAGGAACGGCCTCCAGACTGCCGCCAGACAGAGCAATCAAGTTGTCTGTAGGTGTCTGCTCGATAGTACTGTAGAAGCGGGCCGCAACAGCTGCAACTCCCAGTAACAGATTACCTGCACACAGATCCACGCCGGTCCCAAGAGAACGCGCCAGGCCCAAAAACCTTGCTTCTTATAGTCTTTCCCAGGGATCCCTTCTTCTCCATCAGCCCGCTGGTAGTTATAGTTTCTCTCAATACAGCTGGAGGGCCTAATCCTTTGTAAATAAACAACATGCCCCAAGAAACCTTGTTCTGCCTAGAAATTAACCAGTTCAGATCCGCGCTATAGCCGAAAGTCGGCTACAGCGCGGCTCTGAAATGCCCGGCGGACGTTCATGGACGTCCTGCCCTTGTGCGCGTTCCCCGCGCGCACTCGCAGCATGCGGCGGCATGCTCTCGCGGGCGCCACACGCTGCGTGGGCGTGCCTGTGGGTCGGGCAGACTCAATGTCCGCTCGAGACCCGCCGATCACCTGTAACAGGAACCGCTGATGTAAACATGGCGGTTCTCCGCTCTGTTAAGGGGGACATAACAGATCTACTGATCCCTGTCACTGGGATCAGTTAGATCTGTTATGTCCCGTCCAGCCCAGCCCCCACACAGTTAGAACACATGCAGGGAACACAGTTAACCCCTTCACTGCCCCCTTGGTGTTAACCCCTTCCCTGCCAATGACATTTATACAGTAATCAGTGGACATTTAAATCTCTGATCGCTGTATAAATGTCATTGATCCCAAAAATGTGTCAAAAATGTCCGACATGTCCGCTGCAATATCGCAGTCCCAATAAAAATCGCAGATCGCCGCCATTACTAGTATAAAAAAAAATTGTAAAAAAGCCATAAATCAATTCCCACAGTTTGTAGACGTGATAACTTTTGCGCAAACCAATCAATGTAAGCCGATTGCGATTTTTTTTTATACCAAAAATATGTAGAAGAATATATATTGGCCAAAACTGATGAATCATTTTCTTTATATTTTTTTTGGATATTTATTATAGCAAAAAAGTAAAACATATTGTTCTGTTTTCAAAATCGTCGCTCTTTGTTTTATAGCGCAAAAAATAAAAACCGCAGAGGTGATCAAATACCACCAAAAGAAAGCTCTATTTGTGGGAAAAAAATGATAAAAATTTTGTTTGAGTACAACGTCACACGACCGTGCAATTGTCATTCAAAATACTGGGTTTAAGTGCCCAGTAAGCAAGCGGTTAAAAGAGTCACAGGACAGCCAAACTGGAACACTAGAGGGAAAAGCTGCCTTAAATTAATACCATACAGCGTCTTCTGATTGCAGGAAATGTAAGTATCCAGCTCCTGGCTACACTGACACGCGATGCCACGTGACTTCTTCAGGGGATCCTGAATTCCCCAATTTGGATTTTTATTGTGGTTTACCTTTTTGACACTGTTCATATTAAAATAATTTAGGGATCAGTGTAAGGATTCATACAGTATATTGCAATATGTGTGTATGTATTATTTGAGGACGTTTTCTTGGTTGCATATTACTATACGTAGTGCGCCACTATTTCATTTTGTTATTCACTGTTTATGTGGGAACACATTTCGGTGCTTGCAGCAACTTAGAGCATCTTAAATCACTCACATTTTCCTTGCTGAGCGTCCACCCATACAGAAGTAGTGGATTGCAGGTGCAATGTCAGGCTCCTGCTGCAGACCCATCCTACAGCTCTGTGCCCATACCTCTGTATGGACTGTCAGTTTCAGAACTACAGGAAGAATGTATGGACTATGAGCATGCGGTGGCAGACAGGACTTGTAGTTTGTTCATTTACAGATTCCTGTGAATGAATGACACCACTGTGTGGGTGGAGGCCTGCACAGTTGTGCCGATTTTTAAAATGTGACATCAGCTGCGGGGGAGAGGAACTCTGGGTGTAACATAAAATATGTTCAAAAGGTGATCCTATCCTTTAACAACCAATGACAGGTGGGGAGGCAAACATGCTTCCTACTACACAGCAATGTAAAGAGATAGGCACTTTGTCTGTCTCTGTATGCCGACCTGGGGTGGTCTTAATTACCTCCAGTTTCCATAGTTACATAGTTACATAGTTAGTCAGGCTGAAAAAAGACACAAGTCCATCCAGTTCAACCAAAAAAAAAAAAATGTATATATATATATATATATATACACATACATACACAACCAAATAATTCCATATACAATCCTTCACCCACAGTTGATCCAGAGGAAGGCAAAAAACCAGAGCAAAGCCAATGATCCAATTTGCTATAACGGGGGAAAAAATTCCTTCCTGATTCCCCGAGAGGCAATCGGATTCACCCTGGATCAACTTTACCTAAAAATGTTAGTGCCCAGTTATATTATTTACATTAAGGAAAGAATCCAGGCCTTTTTAAAGCAATCAACCGTGCTGGCCAAAACCACCTCTGGAGGGAGTCTATTCCACATTTTCACAGCTCTTACTGTGAACTGAGGGAGGTCTCCACCAAAACCGGTCGTGCCAACTAACGAAATTTTTCCGGACCTAAGAAAGGAATTACATTTATTATATTGACCCGTGATTGTAAAAATCCATTTCAACTAGGTCCCACTTAGGCTAACGGAGAGCCCCTTAGTCCTTCCTTAAAAAAGGGGGCAATATCGTTTAACCTAGTAACCGAAACGAGACCAAAAAACGGAAGGAGACCTAGTTGACACCCACTTCCTAACATATACCTTAATAAACCAACACATACATACACATATATATATATATATATATATGTAAAAAAAAAAAAAC
>BLSH010069633.1:212828-251303 GCA_018402905.1 Glandirana rugosa | reverse complement strand
AATAATTGTGCAGAAGAGATGTGCAATGATTGACGGTTTCATTTAAAGTGATACACACATTTTAAAAAGAAGTGTGAATAAAAGATGTGCAATGATTGACGGTTTGATTTAAAGTGACACACAGACTTGAAATAATTGTGCAGAAGAGATGTGCACTGATTCCCGGTTTCATTTAAAGTGATACACACATTTTGCAGAACAGTGATATGGGTGCTCCCGGCTTATTTATACTTTTTTGACACAGTTTGAAGATGATTTTAGAACAGTTCTATGGCCTCTAATGTTAATTAATACTTTTCAGACCCATTTTGAAGATGATCTCCATTTTTGCATTTTTTATGTTTTTATTTTTTTAAAAATATTTAAAGTTATTTCCCTGTCCCCATTTCTTTGTAGGTCACTTGTCCCACCCTTACCCACACGTCCTTCCTTTTGTAGACCTCTAGGACCTTCCAGGACTATTTTACAACATTTTTTGTACCTAAAAGTCCGGGTCTCCATTGATTTCAATGGGGCTCGGGGTCCGGGACAAAGTTCGAGTTCTGTCCGGACCCGAACCCGGACTTTGTCCCGAAGTTCGGCCGAACCAGCAGAACCCGGACTTCTAGAAGTTCGCTCAACTCTAGTCATGAGGGATTTGCCTCTAGTGGCAATCAGTGATCTTGGCATTAATAACCCAAGCACAAGAAAAGACAGGTAAGTCCAAACAAATTGAGGTTTATGAGTTTTTGTTTTACCAGGGTTTAATTTCTCAGGTTGAACAATATATTAAATGTTTTCTCAGATATGATTATAACAAATGGAACATAAAGCTTGCAATCCCCAGATCAACAGTTCCAAAAGGGTTCTGTCTCACACACAGACAGGGAGACCATGCAGTAGCACAGCCTTCCTTAGTCTGAGGTTGCTAGGGGTTCTCAATAAGCCATTTTTTGCCTCAGAGAAGCAAACACTGGCACCACTGATATGTTTAACTATAAGGAGGGCATCTTTGCACTGACCACCAGTGTGCTGGGGCATTTTTTCCAATGACCACTTGTATAAGGAGGCACTTTTCCACTGACAACCAATGTGTGGGATTACTATTTTCACTGCAAACTTACATTGGTCCAGTGTGGTTTGATGCAAGTATCCAAATGTGATATGCAGGGGGCTTCTGGGGATGCTCATAATCACGTAAAGGGTTGTAAAGGTAGATTTTTTTGTATTTTAATGCATTCTATGCATTAAGATAAAAAACCTTAGGGGCGTGGCTAGGATGTGAGCATGGCTGGGTGTGTTTCTGTGAGCTCCTGCACTATCCTGCATTATCCAGCTCCATCGTGGGGGTAATTCTTCACCCCAGTGATCCATCCTTGCTTCCCTGACTCAGGACAACCTGTGCCTTCATGCTGACCCATAAATCAGCATCCGCACAGCCACTGCCTAAGACTCAGAGGCCGCCAAAGAACAAGGTTGTGTGTGCTGCTGCCGCCATCTTGCACAGTGCTTGGAGGGATCTCCTGGGCCTGGAGGAGGGAAGTAAGCCTACAAAAGGTGGGAAACCATCCCCCGCTCCCTCTATCTCCCCTCCTCAGAAGGGACCTGCCACTAACGCAGCTGCGGCCCAAGTGGGTGACCCACAGCGGGCGGGGGACCTTCCATCGACCGACATTGCTAAGCCCATCCTGGAGGCCATAGATAACTCCAGGGCTGCCTTCATGCTCCAGATAGACCATCTGGCCTCTGAGTGTACCCTAATCTGCTACGACCTGGATAAGATCAGGGGCAGGCTGACAGAGGTCAAAGGGTGCATTTACCACCACTACAGTGTACACTGTAGTGGTCGAGGACTCCACCACTACACACTCAGCTCAATTAATTGAACTGCAGGCACAGGTGAGCACAATGGCCTACAAAATGGAGGACGCAGAGAACAGGCAGCGTCGCAATAATGTCAGAGTAGTGGGCCTCCCGGAAAAGTCAGAGGGAAATAATCCTACCTAGTTTAGTTTGCTGAACAGTTCTTTCAGGATCTCTTGCAGCTACCGCAGGTGTCTCCTACCTATGTGGTAGAAAAGGCCCATAGGGTCCCCACGGGTGACTGTCCACTTGGTGCCACACTGAGACCGTTTCTGGTACGGTTCTTGAACTTTAGGAATCGTGATAGGATCTTGACGGGGGCCCGCAGAAAGGATGAGCTTCAATACATGAATGCTAAAATAATGCTTTTTCCTGATTTTGCGGTGGAGAAGCAAAAGAAACGCCTCTCCTATACCGATGTTCGCAAGTGTCTGCAGTATAAGGGTCTGAAATACAGTATGCTGTATCCGAGCAAGCTACAGGTGGAATACCAAGATACTATATGCTTCTTTGAATTCCTCAGGGGATGCTGCGGACTGGCTTGACACCATTTAATTATGTGTTGTGCCCACTGACTACATTTGTTTGGCAGACGGATGTTATGTTTGGAGTTGTCAGGGATCTAGACGAGCTTTGCGATCCCGCGCGCTTATGCGCACGCGCGCACTGATTCAAATGAAGATTCCCACAACCGTTCAGAGACGTACACATGTACGCATGCGCAGGAATGTTGTCAGAACCCAGAATCCGTCATAGCAGGAGGACTTTAGGACCCAGAATCTGTCAGAGCAGGAGGGCCCTAGGACCCAGTAGCTCTGTCAGCACATCACTTGGGCCTTTATAAGGAAGTCAGACCTTGGCTTTAATGCTGTCTGATCTGCAGCTTGTCAGTACCTGTACCTGCTTGCCGTTATCTGCTACCTGATCCGTTACATGATTGACCTGGCTTGTTTAGACCACCCTGTCTTCTCCTACCCTGACCCGGCTTGTTTTGGATCCTGCTAACTTCTGCCTGCCTGATCTCCGTTGCCGAACCCAGCTTGCCTCTGACCATCCCCCGCATACCGATTCTGCTACTCCATTCATCTGTGATTGACCCGGCTTGCTTGACCATCCTCCTGCCTGCTTCTAAAGTCAGCTGTCTGCTGTCCTGTGCCCTGCATCTAGCTGCTGGGATTGCTGTCTGCTGCTGCTGTTCCTGTTTCCAGCTGTCTGCTGTCTGGTGTTACCAGCTCCACTCCAGCATCCAGTCTCCTGCTGTTTTCCAGAGGCACTCCTACCTCGCTGGACTCACGTGACCACTGTTCCCATTCCAGTGGGCTCTGAGTCAGAGCTGTATGAGAGGTCTCCTCCTACAAGAGACAGGCTCCACTCGCTCAGGTACGTGGTTCATTACAGGAGTACTGGCCTGCAAGCCCTCTGGAATGTATTTTCTTACATCTGCAATCTTGAGTTTCCTCTTCCTTTATCAACCACTACTACATTTTTACTGTTAATAAAATGGGATCCTTACTCCTGTGTTTTGGAGTCCTATTGAGAGCTCTGATGGAACTCTGGTTTATGTACTTTTTTGCATTTTACTGTTTATTTTTTCCCATTTACATACCTTCATGGGAGGAATGTTTTTGCCTCAGGACTTGTGCTAGTAATTGTGTCTGGACATACTAGCCACTACCTAATGACTGCTACAGGATGCTACAGGGGGTTTAGAGTATAATGTGAATACCGAGTTTTGGTTGTGTTTTTTTCTGTTTTTTTTTTCAGGTGTCACAGCAGGGTATGTTCTTTCTGGTTATTTTTTTTGCTTTATTTTAAGGTGTTACAGCAGGGTATGTTTTTCTAAGTTCCAGGTGCCATCTTGTGAGGAGTCTATGCAACTGCACTATACTAACTTTCTTTTGCTTTACAGATGTTCAGAAACACTATTAATGTTATGGTATATAACTTACACTGATTACGGTCTCACTTAATATATTACCATGGAATGTGTGGGCCTTAATGATAAGCTTAAGAAGGCAGCTATGTTTGCTTATTTGAAAAATGTTAGGCCACATGTCGTTCTTTTGAAGGAGACACATTTGGATGGGGGCAAGATGCTCTCCCTACGTAGGCCATGGATACACAAGATGTATCATGCTTCTTACTCATCCTATGCTAGGGGGGTACCAATTTTACTAGGAAAAAGTGTTCCTTGCACGGTCCAAAGAGTGATCACTGACCCGGGGGGGCGCTATGTCATTGTGATCTTGGAAATTCATCAGATCACAATGGTAATAGCCAGTATTTATGCTGACCGTTCTCACTCTATACATGCAATTTCCTCTACTCCTGGTGGGTGATTTTAAAGTCATCCGTGATGGGGGCTGGATCCCACTGATATTTTGTCATGTGTGTCCGCTGCCCAACTCATTGAGCTGTGGGGGTGGAAAAACCCAGGGGTTAGGGGCTATTCATGTTTGTCCCCCACCCACAAAACTGCTTCATGGATAGATTTTGCCTTTGCAAATCCCACATGTCTTGATTTAGTTCATGCCACCACATATTTCGTGCGCGCGCGTGGGGGGGGGGGGGGGGGTTGTCGGACCATAACCCCTTGTTGGTGACTTTTACATTACCGGCCAGGGTTGGGGGGAGTACATGCAGGTTGTCCCCTGGTTGGATACAAGTGGAGTGAGTGGTTCAGCAGGTGCAGCAGCCCTTAACTGATTTTTGGGGGGACAATGCCTCTTTGGCTACTGCCATGGTGACCTGGGACTCCTTTAGGGCAGTGATGCGAGGCCAGTATATCTCTGCTGTTAAGGCGGTCCAAAAGGAACACACTGTCGAAAGGGAAGGGTTACAGAGTGAGGAGCGTAGTTTGGAGGAAGAGTATGCAGCTGCTCCTGGGGATGTTACCTTTGCATCCCTAGAGGGAGCTAGACGACCACTTGCCCTGTTGGACACAGATTTTGCACACGCTACTTTACGGAATAGGGCATAGTCCCTTTTTGAAAAGGGTGACAAAAATGACAGTGTCACGTACCTGGTGGTCCAGTCTGACTTATGCAGGGGACAACCTCTCTTATGGTCCTGGTTGGAGAGCCCCTGGCAGTGTAGACAGGGATCTCTGGATCACAGGGGGGCATAAGGACTGGACTTGGTCACTGGTGGTCGGTGAAGGTCCACTGAAGACTCGTGCAGACAGAAGAATGGTGATCCAGGCCGGGTCGGTAACAGGCAGTGCGGTACAGATGGGTCAGGCAGGCGGATATTCGGGTACAAACAGGGTCGGCAAAATGCGGCCAGCAGAGGTACAAGGGAGTAGGCAGAAGAGTAGTCATAGACAGGCGGGGGTCGGTGCAGGCAGAAAACAAACAAAGTCCAAGGAAAGCCGGGGTCACAGGTGCAGAAAATCTCTCAAGAGTAAACGCTGGGGTCACAGGATACAGGAATGCTGTAGAACAGACAGCACTGATTGCAGGGTGCTGTCTGCTTAAATGGGCCATTTGGGCGCCAATGCTGGCGCTTACACGTGCACACATGCGCACACGCGCACATGCGCGCACATGCTACGTGCACCCACGCACAGGCTTCCAGACCCGAATTCCAGGGACAACAGCTGTTTCCTTACAGACAGGTTGCTGGCGGTATTGGTGGTGGATCAGAGGGCTCCGGTTAGTGTGCCATGCATCTGTTCTCAGACTGGGGACATGCATAAGGATCCTACTTCCATTATGCAAAGCTTTGTTGAGTATTACTCTGACTTATATTCACCCATTCCCCCCTATGACAAGCACGGGCTGTTAAACCTTTTGGGGAGCCTTCCTGTCCCCACACTGGAGGCAGATGGTTAGATCAGGACAATACTGTCAAGGAAACAGAGGCTGCCATTTCATCTTTTCCACCTAACAAATCTCCGGGCCCAGATGGGTTTCCGGTAGAATGGTATAGGCAATATTCAGATACATTGGGCCATAGGCTATTGAACTTATATATGTACTGTTTTGAAAATGGGGCCTTGCCCTCCTCCATGTTAGACGCCTATGCAGTGCTCCTGCCTAAGCCAGGTACGGATCCTACTCACTGCTCCTCATATAGACTGATAGCGCTCCTCAAAGCAGACCTTAGAATTATTACAAAGATCCTGGCCACCAGGCTGTACAAAGTTTTACCATCCCTGGTTGACGTGGATCAAACTGGCTTTATGCCAGGGAAGTCCACAGACACCAATCTGCGCCGTCTTTTCATCCATTTGCAAATTTCACATGAAATTGTCGGAACTAGGGCACTAGTCTCCCTAGATATGGCTAAGACCTTTGATTCTGTGGATTGGCACTGGTGTTGGAACGCATGGGCTGTGAACCAAACTATCGTAGGTGAGTGGGCCTTTTATATAGTAACCCTACAATGGCCCTTAAGGTTGGGTCCTCCATTTCACCTTTTTTTGAGTTGGGCAGGGGGACTAGACAGGGCAGGGGAACCAGACAGGGCTGTCTCTTTCCCCCCTTCATATTCTCCCTAATGATAGAACCCCTAGTGGTGGCGCTGCACTAATCTCCTGAGGTGGGGGCCCTAGAGGTTGGAAACATCAGGGAATGCTTGGCGCTCTATGCGGGCGACCTGTTGCTCTTTTTAAAGGATCCGGCTGGATCCCTACATGCTGTCCTTACCATTTTAGACAAATTTGCGTTTTTTTCCCGTCTTTAAGTCAATTGGGACAAGTCCACTATCCTCCCATTAGACAAGGGTACGCAGGCTGCATCAGATCCTGTTCTTCCCCTGCAGTGGGTTACTCAATTCCCCTATTTGAGGGTTCGTATTTCTGCGAAGGTAGCAGATTAGTATAGACCGAATTTGCAACCCCTGTTTTCTCTCTTGGAAAACTGAGATCTGGGGTAGTCTTCCTCTGTCTGTCATTGGACGCATAAATCTCCTTAAAATGAAGATATTGACGGTTTTTCTATATTTTTTACTTTACTCACCTATCTGGATCCCACGTGCCTTTTTTGCCGGATTCACAGCATTTTTAGTTCCTTCATTTGGGGAAATTCTCCTCCCAGAATAAGTCTTGCAGCTCTTCAGGAGCCCTGGGGACAGAGAGGTCTTGGGCTCCCTGATCTTTTTAAGTATTTTTTGGCAGGGCAGGGAGTGTTTGCACGGAGTTGGCTGCTTGGGGACGATGGAGATTCTGGCACAATCCTGGAGGCGGCAGTGCTGGGGTCCTATGAGGGCTTACGGCTACTTGTGTATAGGGGCTCTGGGGCTCTGTACCCTCTGACAGGCACCAGGTGAGATACTATCAATGCATGGAAATGGATCCAGAAATTACTGGAGCCTACTTTGGCTGAAATTTTCCCGGCCTCCCCCCTGTGGCAGAACCCCCGTTTACACCATTTCCTTGAATTGCCGGATCCGATCATATGGGTGTCCACAGGTATCAGAACTGCTGCAGTTTTCGGACCTGAAGCAAAAGTTTGAGCTCCTATTTCAGTACTTACAACTGAGGCACGCTTTTGTTTGCCAGTTCGGTTCTGCCGAGCTGGAGCTCAAATCCTCCGTTCTGGAAAATGTTCTATGGGATGATACTATAAAAAAGCCATTATCTAAGCTGTATAAGGAGCTGTTTCCTTCGGTGATTAAATGCAGGGCAACAGTGGGTTGAGGAAATTTTGGATGGTGATGATTGGGACGATATCTGGACCGTTCCCGTCTCACATTTAGTGTCTGCCAGAGACCGTCTAATCCAGTTTACGTTTTTGCATAGAATTAACTACATACTGGCGAGATTAGCCACAATCTACCCCTGGGCCTTGGCTGAATGCTGGCAATGCTCGCATTACCCAGCCAATTTTAGTCATATCTTCTGGAGTGTCATCTTGCCAGGTGGCTCAAGAGTTTTGGTCAACGGTGGGGAGTTGCATAACGAAAATCACTTTGGTGCCTGTGCCCTTGATGGCGGTGGTCTGCCTACTTGGCTTGGTAGAGGGCTTGGCGCCTACAAGGGCCAAGCGCACCTTACTTTGTCTATTGCTATTTTATGCACACAAGGCACTACTCCATTGGAAAAAAACCCTAACATCTATCCTATTGGAAGGGGATGTAAATAGAGTGGTCTCATTCTACAAATCAACATACGTGAGTAGGGGGTGTCCGAAGAAATTCGTTAAGGTTTGGAAGATATGGTTGGATAGTTAAAGCTCTGTGGCCTAGCCGGGTAAGGTGAGGGCAGAGAAAAGGAGTGAACATTGCACTGTCAAGACTAAGGCCTAGTTGCGCTTGATTGGGGAAAGAACTGCTTTAGATACTGTTATATGTCAAGCTAGTTGCCCGTGTGGGTAAAACCACGCCATTGTTATTATGGGACCAGTGTGAAGTTATATTATCCTACTTGATGTAAAATTGGTATACAGTTGTGCTCATAAGTTTACATACCCTGGAAGAATTTATGATTTCTTAGATTCTTCAGAGAATATGAATGATAACATAAAAACATTTCTATCACTCATGGTTAGTGTTTGGCTGAAGCCATTTATTATCAATCAACTTTGTTTACGCTTTTTAAATCATAATGACAACAGAGACTACCCAAATGACCCTGATCAAAAGTTTACATACCCTGGTGATTTTGGCCTCATAACATGCACACAAGTTGACACAAAGGGGTTTGAATGGATATTAAAGGTAACCATCCTCACCTGTCATCTGTTTGCTTGTAATTAGTGTGTGTGCATAAAAGGTCAGTGAGTTTCTGGACTCCTGACAGACCCTTGCAGCTTTCATCCCATCCTGCACTGAGTCATGGGGAAAGCAAAAGAATTGTCAAAGGATCTGCGGGAAAAGGTAGTTGAACTGTATAAAACAGGAAAGTTATATAAAAAGATATCCAAGGATTTGAGAATGCTAATCATCAGTGTTCAAACTCTAATCAAGAAGTGGAAAATTAGAGATTCTGTTGAAACCAAACCACAGTCAGGTAGACTAACTAAAATTTCAGCCACAACTGCCTGTTCGGGATGCAAAGAAAAACCTAAAAATAACTTCAGGTGATATACAGGAATCTCTAAAAACATATGGTGTGGCTGTTTCAAGATACAATAAGGAGGCACTTGAAGAAAGATGGGCTGCATGGTCGAGTCGCGAGAAGAAGAACATTACTACGCAAATGCCACAAAGTATCCCGCTTACAATATGCCAAATAGAACAGAGACTAGTCTCAAACCTTTTGGCACAAAGTCATTTGGAGTGAGGCCAAATTGAGCTTTTTGGCCACAAGCATAAATGCTACAATTGGAGAGGAGTCAACAAGGCCTGTGAAAAAAGGAGGTGGACCGCTGATGTTTTGGGGATGTGTGAGTACAGGAAATGTGGTCAAAATTGATGGCAAAATGAATGCAGTATGTTATCAATAAATACTGGAGGAACATTTGCATTCATCAGCCAGGAAGCTACGCATGGGACGTACTTGGACATTCCAACATGACAATGATCCAAAACACAAGGACAAGTCAACCTCTCATTGGCTACAGCAGAATAAAGTGAAGGTCCTGGAGTGGCCATCTCAGTCTCCTGACCTCAATATCATTGAGCCACTTTGGAGAGATCTCAAACCTGCAGTTCATTCAAGACAGCCCAAGAATTTCCAGGAACTGGAGGCTTTTTGCCAAGAGGCATGGGCAGCTTTACCATCTGAGAAGATAAAGAGCTTCATCCACAAATACCACAAAAGACTTCAAGCTGTCATTGATGTTAAAGGTTGCAATACATGGTATTAAGAACTGGGGTATGTAAACTTTTGATCAGGGCCATTTGGGTAGTTTTTGTTGTCATTATGATTTAAAAAGAGTAAACACAGTTGATTGATAATAAATGGCTTCAGCCAAACACTAACCATGAGTGAAAACAAAGTTTTTGTGTTATCATTCATATTCTCTGAAAGATGGCCAAGAAATCATAAAATTCTGTCAGGGTATGTAAACTTATGAGCACAACTGTACATCTCCCCTATTTCAATGGGGGGCTACACACTCGAATCAGCTGATTTTGCCCAAGGAATGGTGAACCTGGAGGGGAGGGGAGGGCAGGGGAGGGGGGTGTTGTTATGAGGTTGTCTTCTTTGTCTTTATTTTTTGTTACTCCCGCCCTGTGTGGCGTGGCTTGCTTTTTGCCTTTTCTTTGTTTTATGTTTTCTATAAACTTTACTAAACAAACATTTAAAAAAAAAAAAAAAAACGTGTATATATATATATATATATATATATATATATTATGTATAGCAGCATCGCCCCCACCCCAGCACCCCCTAATTACTTACCTGAGCCCCTTTTCTCTCCAGCAATGTCCACAAATGTCTAAGCCATCAGGGACACTCCTCCTGATTGGCTGAGACACAGCAGCGGTGCTATTAGCTCTCGCAGCTGTCAGAAAGGGGGCGGGGCTGGGTCAGGGCTCCGTGTCTGAATGCATATAGAGAGCTGTGACTCGGCTCAGGTGCCCCAATAGAAAGCTGCTGGCTGAGGGGGGACTCGATAGGAGGGAGGGGCCAGGAGCAGCAAAGAGGGACCCGAGAAGAGGAGGATCTGAGCTGCCCTGTGCAAAAACCAACTGCACAGAGTACATACAGTCAGGTCCATAAATATTGGGACATTGAAACAATTCTAATATTTTTGGCTCTATACCCCACCACAACGGATTTGAAATGAAAGAAACAAGATGTGCTTCTGCAGACTTTCAGCTTTAATTTGAGGGTATTTACATCCAAATCAGGTGAACGGTGTGGGAATTACAACAGTTTGTATATGTGCCTCCCACTTTTTAAGGGACCAATAGTAATGGGACAATTGGCTGCTCAGCTGTTCCATGGCCAGGTGTGTGTTATTCTCTCATTATCCCATTTACAAGGAGCAGATAAAAGGTCCAGAGTTCATTTCAAGTGTGCTATTTGCATTTGGAATCTGTTGCTGTCAACTCTCAATATGAGATCCAAAGAGCTGTCATTATCAGTGAAGCAAGCCATCATTAGGCTGAAAAAAACAAAACAAACCCATCAGAGAGATAGCAAAAGAATTAGGTGTGGCCAAGTCAACTGTTTGGAACATGCTTAAAAAGAAAGAATGCACTGGTGAGCTCAGCAACACCAAAAGACCCGGAAGACCACGGAAAACAACTGTGGTGGATGACCGAAGAATTTTTTCCCTGGTGAAGAAAACACCCTTTACAACAGTTGGCCAGATCAAGAACACTCTCCAGGAGGTAGGTGTATGTGTGCCAAGTCAACAATCAAGAGAAGACTTCACCAGAGTGAATACAGAGGGTTCACCACAAGACGTAAACCATTGGTGAGCCTCAAAAACAGGAAGGCCAGATTAGAGTCTGCCAAACAACATCTAAAAAAGCCTTCACAGTTCTGGAACAACATCCTATGGACAGATGAGACCAAGATCAACCAGAGTGATGGGAAGAGAAGAGTATGGAGAAGGAAAGGAACTGCTCATGATCCAAAGCATACCACCTCATCAGTGAAGCATGGTGATGGTAGTGTCATGGCGTGGGCATGTATGGCTGCCAATGGAACTGGTTCTCTTGTATTTATTGATGATGTGACTGCTGACAAAAGCAGCAGAATGAATTCTGAAGTGTTTCAGGCAATATTATCTGCTCATATTCAGCCAAATAATTCAGAACTCATTGAACGGCGCTTCACAGTGCAAATGGACAATGACCCAAAGCATACTGCGAAAGCAACCAAAGAGTTTTTTAAGGGAAAGAAGTGGAATGTTATGCAATGGCCAAGTCAATCACCTGCCCTGAATCCGATTCAGCATGCATTTCACTTGCTGAAGACAAAACTGAAGGGAAAATGCCCCAAGAACAAGCAGAAACTGAAGACAGTTGCAGTAGAGGCCTGTCAGAGCTTTACCAGGGATGAAGCCCAGGGTCTGGTGATGTCTATGCATTCCAGACATCAGGCTGTAATTAACTGCAAAGGATTTGCAACCAAGTATTAAAAAGTGAAAGTTTGATTTATGATTGTTAATCTGTCTCATTACTTTTGGTCCCTTAAAAAGTGGGAGGCACATATACAAACTGTTGTAATCCCTACACTGTTCACCTGATTTGGATGTAAATACCCTCAAATTAAAGCTGAAAGTCTGCAGTTAAAGCACATCTTGTTCGTTTCATTTCAAATCCATTGTGGTGGTGTATAGAGCCAAAAAGATTAGACTTGTGTTGATGTCCCAATATTTATGGACCTGACTGTATTTCCACGATTTCACAGATCTGCAGACGCTCAGCTCTGGTGACTTAGGGTACATCAGATGCTGCAATCTGCACACTTGTCATTTGACAAGAGTTTAATAACATGTGTCAGTGGTTCTTAAATTTTAGTGAACATTTGAAAGATCCTCCAGCACGACAACATGGCTAATGTATAAAATCTCCCCAAATGCTGAAATCAGAATGGCGAGTGGTGAAACTTTCTTATGGGTGCAATTTATTCTTGGAAATCCAAACTTCGCATGTACATGACATATTTGCCTCTCAGCTTTCCAACCAGCCACACTGTATTGGGTGGCATGGCCACCAGAAGCACAAGCAGGGGATAACAGCCTTTTTGATATCTTGCTTAATTGGTTGAGAGCACAAGCAACTGTGACAGCTATCATTCATGGCATGCCTTGAATGCAACTATTTGAGGAAATAGTTAATAACAATGGGTTTAGTTCCATTGTAAAGCAAATGTAACTGCTTACAAGTACACCCTCCTTTGCAACATGACAGACAGTTGTGGAGCACTGCTTTGACCAATTGTACTATCTTCTTGGTTTACCGCAATGAAGGTTGTAGCTGGGCCCCCTGGACATCAAAACAGACCATAGGCTGCTACCTAGTTGACTTGTGCATGATTTGGCTCTGGGATTTATATACAATTATTGCAGGCTGAAAGGCAATTTCTGTAGTAATGGGCAATTACAAAAATAGTTTTCCTCACAAAATACCAAAACATGCATCTCTGATTTATATAATCACATACACTTGCAAATACAGTATTGTGTAAATCATTCCCACAGTGCACATAACCCTATTTTCAGTGCTGCTTTCACTTTATCAATAATTAATAAACCTATGTGGCTATGTGGCAGTAGGGAAACTAGGTTATAGCATTTTCTTATTTGACTGTGTGAATGCTTCTGGTCTTACTGGCTTTGCTTTGTACTATTTGTATTGTGGCTGATGTGTTCCTAGCACAAACCATACACCCATAACTTAAAAGTGTAGTACATCTATATAGGATATTTCCTTATGGGCCATAAGGAAATATCCTATATAAATGTGCTACAGTTTTCCTTCAATAAAGAGCTTGGTTATGTCATTCTCTGATTACCTATCTAAAACTATATAGATGCTCTTTTGTAAAGTGTCAACTTCACACTTATAATATTGATGTTATTCTGTAATATTAGCACACAAAAAGTACACATTTGCCTTTCTTTGTTAATGCAGAACCACATCTAAAAATCAGATTTCTATGGATGAACTAGGGAAGGAGTTAAAACCTTTGCCAGGGTTTTTTTTTTAATAAGAATAAGGTTTTATTAAATATATTTTAAGGAATACACTTGGAAAGCACAGACCATGAGGTATCATAATCACATCCAAGTACAATATTATCTCAGTGAAACACAAGTGTGAAAGTATTACTGTAAGGTCGTGAGAACCTAAAAGATAATAACACACTATTGCTGGACACGTACTATGAGCTTTAATTATCAGAGATATATGCAAAATGCAAACCAGAGTTTCCTGAGAGCAAGGAACAACCAACGAAAGAGGGAAGGAAGGGGGCCGTTACAGAAAGTGCATGAGAAAATAAAAAAAAGGATGCAGGATAAATAGGCAGAGGGAGAGAGGAAAAAAAAGGGGAGGATGCCTCCTCTGACCAAGAACCCCTAGTCTGCCATACATCAGTCACATAGCTAGAACCTTCAGGTCCCCGGTGCAAGAAATTATGAAGGGCCCCCCTGGCCATAGCCCTTCCCTCTTCCCACTGATCCTAAGGCCCTTTACTCCCATCGTGGGTCCCTTTATTACGGTCCCACCGAATAAACAAATTGTTGTGTACCGAGCCTCCCATTCATTCAGAAACGGAAGTATAGCAAAAACAGTTTACTGTGCTTCAGTTATGAGTGAACCAATTGGTACCAATCACTGACTCTGTCCATTCAGAAAAGGAAGGAGCCGGTAAATGACAAATTTACCGACCCGTTGCCATCGCTCCATCATGACACATCTTCTACAGCAGCTGGCAGGAGAGAGGAAAGGGGAAGACAGCAGCTCTGTGGGGGGGACCAGGGAAGCACACAGAGACCATGGGAACAGCAGAAGACAAGTAAACTGGATAGGAGGGGTGGCGGGGGCAGCATATAGAGGAACCAATCTCCTCCATCCCTCCTATCCAGGTGTACAAGGGAGGCACACGGGCCTCCTGACGCACAGGGCCCGGTTGAAATTGCAACCCCTGTAGTTATGCCCCTGCTGCTCAGGTATGCTGGGGCAGCCGCATTCAGTACTAGTTAGGGAAAGGACATATCACCCGGTTGCATTTTTTTTTTTTTTTAACAGAAGAGTTTATTAACAATTCATCACAATCCAAGTAGACAAATGGTACATATCTGTGTTACATAATCTCAAATTATTACACAATATTGCATGAGGTGTCAAAATACCGTAATAATCTGCTAAACGTGTAGGGTAGTTCTGCATCACTACTTCCTCCCCCAAATTGCCTAGACTACGGGGCCGGGCCCCTGAAAGGGAGAATGTAGAAATAAGGGAGGGAGCTTGAACAGGGGGGGCCAGGGCATATCGCCTGAATATTCAAATCCTACGTGACCTACAATTAGCCATGTTTTCAAGTGTTAGACCATCTAGACCAAATTTTATCATACTTTTTGGGGCACTGCCTGCTTTCGTATGTGAGTTTATATAGTGGTAGTACCGACACAACTGACCTCCTCCAAGCCTCGCAGGTGGGGGCCTGCTCCGATTTCCATTTCAATAATATCTCTCTTCTAGCATAAAAGAGGGAAAAAGTGATACATAACTTAGAGTATCTGTCCCCCTCGACCTCCTCCAGATAGCTGAGTAATAGAACCATGGGATCCACCGGTATCTGCGTGTCGCATATCTCTCCCAACTCCTTCGCCACCCCCTCCCAGAACGAACCCAGTTTGGGGCAGGCCCAGACCATGTGCCAGAACGAGCCCTGATCAGACCCGCATCTGGGGCAAACACTCTCCCTGTCCGGGTAGATGCGGGATAGTCTCTGGGGGGTGTAATATGCTCTGTGAAGAAATTTTAATTGTATGAAGCGATCTTTAGCTGCTATCATAGTGGGGATATAAGTCGATACGCAGTCTGACCACTCCTCCTCCCCCAATCCCGGAATATCTTCCCTCCACCTAGCCAGAGAGTCCGCTGTCTTAGTGTCATACGCCACTGAGAGATACATATAAAGAGTAGAGAGGGGTTTGCCCATCATTTCTGAAATAAGGAGGCGCTCAATTGAGTCAGATTGTAACGTCACCCCCTGGGGGAACTGAGCCCCCAGGGCATGTCGCAGCTGCCAGTAGCGAAAAATAAAAAAGTTAGGAAGGGCGAACTTAATTCTAAGGTCCTTAAACTGAATAATCTTCCCACCTGTCATGACCTGCCTAAGCGTTAATATAAGATCCCACCACAGCCGCCTCCAGCGTCACTGCCACATTCTTGGGGGCCTGAGAAAACCACCAGCGTACCATCACTAGGACCGCCGCCCAGTAATATAGCTGAAAGTTTGGCAACGCCAAACCACCACCCGAGAGAGGGAGATACAGAGTATGCCTCGAAACCCTGGGCCCCCCCCCACGCCCACACGAAGGAGATCACGACACTCTCCAGTTTCCGAAAAAAGACCTTCGGAATCGGGGTCGGAGTGTTGCGGAAGAAATATAGAAATTTGGGCAAGTATACCATTTTAAGCAAATTCACCCTCCCCACCGGAGATAACAGAAGTGAGCGCCAAGTCGTACATTTCCCACTTAGCTGAGACAGAAGAGGGTATATGTTCCTCTCCAAATAGGCTGTTGTGTTGGGCGTGATTCTGACCCCCAAATATGTAAACTCAGACACCCACTTGAGGGGGGTACCCGTGTCCAACTTGGGATTAGAGGAATGAAGGGGGAACAGGACCGACTTGTCCCAGTTTATACGGACGCCAGAGTAGAAGCCAAACTGTTTAAATAAGGCCAGTGCTGTTTTAAGAGACCCCTCCGCATCCACCAGATACAGGAGGGCGTCGTCCGCGTAAAGAGACAATTTCTCCTCCAGCGGGGGCACCCTCAGTCCCTTCACCTCGTTATGCACCCTGAGTCGAATGGCCAGGGGTTCCAAGGCCAGAGCAAACAGCCCGGGAGACAAGGGACAGCCCTGCCTCGTGCCCCGCTGGAGGGGAAAGGTCCCGGAGAGAGTCCCGTTGGTATGCACTCTCGCCTGCGGCTGTTTGTATAGCAGCTTTACCCATGCCAAAACTCTAGGGACGAACCCAAATCTGTGCAGAACTGACCACAGGTATCCCCACTCCACGGAATCAAAGGCCTTCTCTGCATCCAGAGAGGCCACCAACCCCGGGCTGTCAACATCCGCCCTGTCAATGTGTGTAAAGAGCCTTCTAATATTGATGTCCGTGCCCCTCCCGTGCATAAACCCCGTCTGATCAGGGTGAACCAGCTCTGTGATTACCGTATTCAGTCTAGTTGCAAGGATTTTTGCCAGGACCTTGGCATCTACATTAAGAAGGGAGATAGGCCTGTAGGATGAGCACAGAGAAGGGTCCTTCCCTGGTTTCAGAATAACTACTATGACCGCCTCCCCCATCGAAGGAGGGAGGGTCCCCACGTCCAACGCCCCGCTGAAAACCTCCTGCATCCTAGTGGCCATCTCCCCAGCGTATTGTTTGTAGAATTCTACCGGTATGCCATCTGGCCCGGGAGTCTTCCCTGTCTGTAAAGTTTTGAGCGCCCCCAGTATTTCTTCAGACATAATGGGTTTGTCCAGTCTGTCCCTATAGGTTGGGGTCAGTTCCGGTATGTCTATGTCCCGTAAATAATCTGACAGGTCGGCCTCCCCATACGTTACACGTGGGGTGTACAGTTTCCTATAATATTGGGCAAAGCTGTGGCTATTTTCCTCCGGGGTACACCGCACACTACCGTCATCCCCTTTAATCTGGGCGATTCCCACCCCCCCCCCGTCTGCTCTCTAGAGAGCCAGGCCAAAAGTCTTCCCGTGCGTTCCCCTTGTTCAAAAATCCTCTGAGATTGTGCCAGTAGTTTTTTTTGAGTCAGGGTTGTACGGATATTGAGCACCTCAGCTATAAGGGCCTGCAAACGCGAGTGGTGTTGCGGGTCCCCTGACCTGATGTACAGTGCCTCCTGCTCGCTCACGGCCAGTTCCGCCCTCCGGAGGGCAGCCCCTCGGGCCCTGCGAACCCCAGCAATAACAGTCTGGTACTGGCCCCTCATGTATGCCTTAAAGGAGTCCCACACCATGTGCACATCTGCTGAACCTACATTCGTAGCCCAGTAACTCTCCATAGCCCCCCTAGCACCCCCCTCCACCTCCACGTCTGTCACCCAAAACCTTGAGAGTCTCCACAGGCCCCCAGTCGGCGCTGCAGAGGTCTCAAGGTGGAGAAGCAACGGGGCGTGATCTGAAATTCCCCTAGGTAGAATGGCAACCTCTTTAACCCTCGGCAGCACCACCCCATTTGCAAAAATGAGGTCTATTCGGGAGAAGGTTCGGTACGAGGCCGAGTGACATGTGAAGGCCCGCTCCCCTGGGTTCCTCCACCTCCACACGTCAGTCAGCCCATACGTCTCTGCCCACTCTGAGATTCCAGAGTCCGAAGGGGACTTTGAAGACAGGCGATCCTTCTCAACATCCGGAACTAAATTAAAGTGCCCTATGAGGACTACATTTTCAGTGCAAAATCCGCTACTTTAGCTGTAATTTTGTTTAGGAGAGCCAGGGAGGCCGGAGGTGGCAGATAAAGTCCCACTATCACCCAGTTCAAGGAGCATATAGAGGCATGTACAATAACAAACCTGCCATCCGGGTCCAACACCAGGTCAAGGAGTTTGAAGGGGAGCATCTTGAGAATCAAGATACTGACTCCCCGTGCGTAATTAGAATAAGTAGAGTGGTAATGGTACCCCACCCACGTTTTTTTAAGGGCAAGAACCTTACTCCCCACGAGATGAGTTTCCTGCAGTATGCAGATGTGTGGGCTATAGGATTTAATGAACTGGAACACCAGCGACCGTTTAGTCGGGGAGTTTAGCCCCCTGGTGTTCCAAGACATTATCTTAAGGGAAGACATTAGCCGCATATGAATACTGGCCTAAAGGATATTATTTGTAAGCCCTCCATGAGCCTGGCAGTTGAACCGGGATACAAACGATGCAATGCTGAATAAGTACAATTATACAAATTACTGAGAACTCTTTCAAACCAAAAAACCCAAACACAGTTCATCTCCCGGTGTGACCGGGGGTACTTCCCTTAGTTGCAAACTTAACAGATCGTTCGTGCACAACAGGTGCAAAACCTGACAGCTCAGCCATTGTCAACCGAGAGCGCTCAGCCATCCCCGCTGAGGGTAATTCATCCCTGGTTGCAAGTAGGAGTTAGTCCTGGTAGGCTATAATGGCAGCCCTGAACCCCGGCTGACTGACTGGCCTGTATAAGGCATCAAGCACTGGATCAGACTTACAAACCCCCGTTCTCAGCGGTCACGTGGAAGGGACTCAAGCCAGGCCGAGGCCTCTCCCGGGGTGTTAAAGAAACGAGAAGTCTCTCCATCTTGGACCCTCAGCCTTGCCAGGAATAATACGCTGTATTTAATGTGCCGTGCACGCATGGCAGCTTTAACCTGGTCAAACGACTTCCTGAGCCTCTGGGTTTCCACCGAGTAGTCAGGGAAAATCATGATCTTACCATTCTGGTATCTGAGGTCTCCCAGGGCCCTGGATGCCCTCAAGATTTCATCCCTGTCCCTGAAGTTAAGTAGTCGGAGAATGAGGGTCCTCGGAGGGCTCCCCGGAGGACCCGGTTTGGGTGGGACCCGATGAGCCCTCTCAACCGCAAAGTAAGGTGACAGGTGGGCCTCAGGAAGAAGATTACGCATGAAATCCTCCACAAAAGTGGCCGGGTGGGCCCCCTCCGCTCCCTCCACCAGACCAATGATACGGAGGTTATTCCTCCGGTTTCTGTTCTCAGCGTCCTCTGCTCTATACTCCAGGGCCTTTACCTTGGTTTGTAGGGTCCTAACAGACGCCGTGCATTCAGCAATGGCGTCCTCCGCGTGGCTGACTCTGTGTTCTGCCTCAGATACTCTGGAGCGGAGCTTGTCCATGTCCTGCCTTAGCAGGCCGACCTCCAGCTGTACTGCTTCTATTTTAGAAGTTAGGGCGGACTGGCAGTTAGCGATGGCCGACATTACCTCCGCTATCCACGGCGGGAGAGTGTCCTCCGCCTCCATGCTGGGCTCCGAGGCCTGCTGCTGTCCGCGCCCCTTGCGCGCCGGGCGTGTCTCCACCCGAACGTTCGGCTGTAGCGGCGGGGTCTCCCCTTGTTGCGGGAAACGGAGCCTCTTTCTCCTGCCTTGTCGAGCCCCGGCTGCTCCCCGCCTCATCCACACGCTGTGTCCCTCAGGATTCAAGAGAAGGACCCGCTGGAACTGAGTAAAAGGCTGAACACCCGGCGGAGCTCTGACAAACGCGGCCGCTCAGGTCGCCATCTTGGACACGCCCCCACCCTGTTGCATTTTAGATGCCAAGTTAACAGTAAAGTTGTTTCAACTGCTTTGAGCATGGTCTGAAGTAATTCAAGAGGTGTTGCCAGGGGTAACTAAAAGGAAGAACAGCTACAGCAACCAGTCGTTTGTTGCGGTACCTGGTTAGGTGACAGGTTCTCCGGGAAGCGAAGGAGTCAGTGCTCTGATTCCCTCCCTAGCTCTCCGTCTCCTACGACAGAGATTTAAGGCCTAAACACTACTTACGGAAAAGAAAGAATTAAAGTGGATGTAAACCTAATTCATGTAATTTGAGCTGGGCGCATCTATCTGCAGTGTATTTTTTATCTCTCTTCAAAGCACTAAGTCCAGTAGCTTTGTCCTGCTCCGTTCCTCTGTTATCAGCCTGATAACTTTTGACAAGCTCTCCGAGATGGGAGCCTGAAGTGTGTGTCGGGGGAGGCTGCTATAAATAGATTAGCACACTGCTAAACTATTCACAGGCAACCTCTGCATGTGTGGGGAGAAAAATTATTGCAGCCAGCATATAAAACTAACCATAGGCATATAGATGCACACTAGTGTGGAAGTAGCACAAGCTTTATATAGGAAAAGATTAATATTAGTGCATATATCCTGTACCCAAACAGGTATTATCAGCCAAGGGCCCAACAAAAGTCCTAGTGAAATAGTGCACAAATACCCAGGTATATATAGTTGTGCTCATAAGTTTACATACCCGGGCAGAATTTATGATTTCTTGGCCATTTTTCAGAGAATATGAATGATAACACAAAAACTTTTCTTTCACTCATTGTTAGTGTTTGGCTGAAGCCATTTATTATCAATCAACTGTGTTTACTCTTTTTAAATCATATTCATAATGACAACATAAACTAATCAAATGACCCAGATCGTAATACTGTGTATTGCCCCTTTTTAACAACAATGACAGCTTGACATCTTTTGTGGTATTTGTGGATAAGGCTCTTTATCTTCTCAGATGGTAAAGCTGCCTGTTCCTCTTGGCAAAAAGCCTCCAGTTCCTGGAAAGTCTTGGGCATGAACTGCACGTTTTGAGATCTCCCCAGAGTGGCTCAATGATACTGAGGTCAGGAGACTGAGATGGCCAATCCAGAACCTTCATTTTATTCTGCTGTATCCAATGACAGGTCGACTTGGCCTTGTGTTTTGGATCATTGCCAGGCTGGAATGTCCAAGTACGTCCCACGCACAGCTTCCTGGCTGATGAATGCAAATGTTGCTCCAGTATTTTTTGATTGATAATAAATGGCTTCAGCGAAACACTAACCATGAGTGAAAGAGAAGTTTTTGTGTTATTCATATTCTCTGAAAAATGGGTATGTAAACCTCTGAGCACAATAGTATATGTATTAATAAAGATACTTCCAGATGAATATTGCAGCAAAGTCCAATTGCAGGGGTCTCTAAGAATGATCATGATGTGTCATCCGTCATGGTGTCATAAACCTGAAAACAGAATCAGCGATGATGGGGAAATCTTCCAACCATTGCCCAACCAGCCTGGAACGTAGCTTCTCACTAGCAGAAACTGTGGTGTGATGCTGGAACTCAGATTCAGTCTATTTTTGCTATTTTGGCTCTATCCTATGCGACCCAATGCAACTTGGTGAGCTGCTAAGGCTCTGTTTTAGAGGAGTGTGTATAAATCCTAAAGCATCCGCCACTGGGAGTGCTGGTGCAGGATGGAGCTCATCCCAGCTCCTGCTATGGCATGTACAAGAGAGATGGATCCCTATAGCCGCACATCCATGTACTCTCTAGGATCGATGTAAGAGTGGCAACCTCAGCCTGTACTCCAACCAGGCCATGCCCCCAATACATTATGCTCCGCCCCTCCGAGCTTAGTCATAGAGAACTAAGTCCCCATGACTAAGCTCCAAGGGACAGAGCAAAACATGTTGGGCATGGCCTGGTTGAAGTCCAGGCTGAGGTTTCCACTCTTACATCGATCCTAGGGACTACACGAATATGCAGCTACAGTTATCCCTCTCTTTTATGCTGGCTCTAACCTATGCTGGTTATTGAGCCTTGAGCTAAAACTAGTTATAGAATTCTGGACTAAAAGGGAAAAGTTTAACTAATATAACAGAAGCTGCATATAAACGCTAAACTCTTAAAATGTTGCTCTGATAGCAATAACTGAGCTAAAAAAATAGATCCAGTGTACATTCTGTTTAAAATAAAATAATTGAATCATTTAAAAATAATAAATAATACAATTTTAAAGCATCCTGTTCCCCTGTGCTCACACGTAAATGCGAACACACAGGTATAAACAGTGATCACACCACGCATGTGAGGTATCCTCATGAACGTCAGAACGAGGGAAATAACTTTAATGCCAGAACTCCTCTGTAACTCTAAACTGGTAACCTGTAAAGCCTTTTAGAGCATCACCTATGGAGATGTCTAGGTACCTTAGTTTGGAGCCATTCCATGGGCAGAGGCAATTTTAAAATGTGACATGTTTGGTATTTATTACTCTGTGTAACATCATCTTTTATATATTACCAAACAATTGGGTATTATATTGTGTTTTTGTGCATAAAAAAATGAATCAAAGTGGTTTATTTCCCCTAAAAATATGCAACACCTACCATTTTATTCCCTAGGGCCTCTGCTTAACAATATATAATGTTTGGAGGTTCTAAGTAGTTTTCTAGCAAAAATAATGCACATTTTTACATAATTGTCATAGCGGTTAAAGCTCTTCTTTCATTAAATATGCTGAAACATGTGATGCACGTGTGAATGTTTTTCACAATTTGAAAGATCCTTTCCAATAAATTCATCTGGAGGCCATATGGCGGGTATAGTCAGACGATACGCAAAACTATGAGAAGTCCAGTTCTAAACACCAATACAAATAGAGCCTTGCTTACCTAAGGTTTATATTTGTAATATATCACCTACATAATGTGACATATAATAATACTACTACAGTGAAGACAAACACACAATCATTACACTGGATTGTGTTGTCAGCTTGTTATGATAGATGATTGTTTGGAAAGCTCAAAAGACAACAAAGGTAAAAACCAATGCTGCTGTTCAATCTTTATTTTTGGTCTTTATCTGACACATATTTAAAATGGTGATTCACATCATCAGTTATGATATGCACTTAATTCCAATTCTGCGAAAAAGTCTTATGTAATCACTAAGTCATTAGGGGTGCACATCTTCACTGGCCTCATGATTCGATTGGATTACGATTATCAGGTCAACGATTCAGTTCGATTCGATTCTGCAATGCATCATGAGGCATCACGATTAGGATACAAGGGAGGGTAGGAACTGAGGGATGGAAGAATCCATGAATAAGGAAGGATAGGGGAGTCTGGGGAATGATGGGTGTAAAAGGATGTGGGCGGTAGTGATGGGTGTCAGTGGGTGGGTGTAGAAGGGTGTGGGTGTCAGTGATGGTGGGTGTAGAGTGGTGTTGGTGGTGATGGGTGTAGAGGGGTGTGGGTGTGAGGGGTGTCAGTGGGTGGGTGGTGAGGGGTGTCAGTGGGTGGGTGGTGAGGGGTGTCAGTGGGTGGGTGTGAGGTGTGTCAGTGGGTGGGTGTGAGGTGTGTCAATAGGTGGGTGGTGAGGGGTGTAAGTGAGTGGGTGTGAAGGGTGTCAGTGGGTGGGTGTGAGGGGTGTCAACATACCACAGTGCCTCTCTCGGCACTCATGACTGCCCAGCCCGTCTCTCTTCTCTCTCATCTTTGGCAGACGTCATCGGTGGATTACCAGCCATGCCCGCTGACTGTAGCTGACAGATCAGAGGAGAGGCGGGTGAGGCTGAGAATCCACCACTGACATCAGTTGGAGATAAGAGAGGAAAGAGGAGAGAGGTGGGCTGGGAGGTCAGGAGTGCTGAGAGAGGCACTGCGGTATGTTGCTACATAACTATGCATCAACAATATCATGTAATTTGGGGTTTCAATCACAGACTTGAAAATTAGGAAGAAATGAGGCAGACACCCGGGAAAAAGAAGCAGCAACTGTGCCGGCTCGGCTCACACATAGGAGACTTGTCAGGTGACTTGAGTTGCCTGACAAGTTGCCTCCATGCACTGCAATGGAACCGTTCTAATAGGAGTGACTCAAGTCGCTCCGACTTAGGAAAAGGTTCCTGTACGACTTTGGGAGCGACTTGCATTGACTTCTATTACAGAAGTCGTTTGCAATTCTCGCTGAAGTTGCGCTGTGCAGAGGTCACGCTGAGTCGCCCCCAAGTCAGATGCCTATGTGGGGCAAGCCGCTAATCGATTATGGGCAGCCGCTGCATCAATGATGCATCACGATTCGGCCATCCACGATGCGGCGATTAATTTCAGCATCCCTATAAGTCATCCAGTCACCTAATTGTACATGCTCACTTTCACCCCACCCCAAAATGCACAATATAAACAACAATTAAAAATAATAAATTGCCAGACATATGAATAGCCATGACCATATTAAATCTAGCAGAAAATTAAACTTTTATTAAAGCGGAGTTCCACCCAAAAGTGGAACTTCCACTTTAAGGGAAGGTGACCCCCTGACATGCCACAGTTGGCATGTCATTTTTTTGTGGGGGACTGGAGACCCTGTTTCCACGGGGTCACAGGTCCACCTCCTCTCCTGGCACCATGGAGCCAGAAGAAAGTTCATCTTCCTCCCCCTCCCACCCGGCGATCTTCTGGGACACGTCACAGGTCCCAGAAGATATGCCGGCCATGCACAGCACGCATCGCGACCCGTGCATGCGGGCCCAGCGCTATACGGAAGAGGGGAAGAAGAGCAACGCTGCGGGCGGCTGCTTTGCTGGAGCCTGGGACAAATGAGTGTCCGAGTGTCAGAGTAAGCAAACTTTCAAGTGTAGTGTGCTGAAAAATGTAAATATTTGAGAGTGTCAGACATATGAAAAAAAATGTCTAAATCACATTCTCAATTAACCAGGACCTTAGGAAGGTTTTACCCCCTTCATGACCAGGACATTTTTTGCTATTCAGAACTGTGCTAATTTAACTGGCCATTGTGGAGTCATGCAACACTATACCCAAATGACATTTATTTATTTTTTTCAGACAAATAGAGCTTTCTTTTGTTGGCATTTGATCACCTCTTCACTTTTTTTATTGTTTATTATATAAATGAAAAAAGACCAAAAATTGTGAAAAAACAATATTTTTTATATTCTGTTATAAAATATATTCAATAAAAAAATCAAAAAATCTAATTTCTTCATAAATTTAGGCCAAAATGTATTCTGCTACATGTCTTTGGTAAAAAAAAAATCACAAAAAGTGTATATTAATTAGTTTGTGTAAAAGTTATAACAACTAAAAATTATGGTGAATATATATTTGCAAATATAACCGCGCTACTATTAGCCTAGGAAAAACACTTAGTAGTAGAGAGAAGGGATTGCAGCCCAACATTTAAATAGTAACCCCAGTACTACAAACAGATCCAAATATAAAGTAGTGAGGCGCAATCTTGCAAAACGAATAAATATAAATACCTGATGTATCACTTCATGCGACAGTGCCCCCTATTGGCTACAGTGCAGGAAGTATGTAAAACACATGTGGAACACTTCTACTGGTTGTGGTGCAAGTAACAAATGAATAAATAATAGATAAATATATACATAAGACAAAAGTGCATATATAATGAATAAAAAATGAATAAAACCACCTTGTAGTGAAAAACACAATATACAGGAGATATGTGCAAATACTGTGCATAAGGTGCTACTGAAAAGCGACTAAGTGAAAACGCTCTTCATAGTGCACAGGCATTTCAGTCCATGTAATGTCCACGTAGGTGTCCTACTACAACCCTCACTGCTTCAGGGTACAGATACAAAAAAATTAATATAAAAACAAAATATAGCTCATAAAGTGCTATTGAAAAGTGACTTAGTGAAATCGCTCTTCTTAAGAGTAATACTGGTGCGTGATCACTGCAATCAAAGTGGTGTCCAGGTAAGTGTCCTCTTTCCAGGCATACAGTGCTTTAAGGTGCTGACACACACCACCACCAGGCAATATTATGCGCTCACCTCCAGGGGCGACCCCCACTTGGGTTTAGTCACACAGTCCCCACTGGGGCACAATCCTCCTCAAGCTCAGGAACGTGGTGTGTGTCGATATACCGTCAGTTCATACCATATAAAAATAGAGGAATACTTGCATAGCGCTGAATCGTTTTTAAAACATCAATTTTAGTAAAACTAAGATTAAAAAAACTCACATGGCATTGTGTACTAACACCGGTACACTCGGGTATTGCGCCTGTCATGTAACATCCCCAATGATAGTAATGTAACAGGATGCTTCACGGCTGCTGGCTCGTGTAAGAAAGGCAAACTGCCTGAACGTCACAAGGCTCCTCTTCAAAGGAGGAGGCTCCTCCCCAAAGGTCTGTATTATATATTGTTTTTTTCCCCAATTGTAATATGTTTCATCATTTAATGGTGTATTTTTATATTGCTCATTAATATCCAGTTGCCTCTTGTTTAAGTACTGATGCACACTGTTTATTCCCTATCCCCTTTATTTGGGTGATTGTTACGATTTTTTCCAGCCGATCGCCATCGTTATTGTATGTGTATCATTGTGGGTACGGCGTTGAAGCTGCACTTCCTGTGAGCGCCGGATCTATCCGTCTTGTTTAATCGGTGACCAATCCTGTGTTTCCCTATGATGACGTATCATCTAGGTATCACGAGGTGATGGGTCAGCTTTACACTTAAGGTGTACGTAGAGTATGTGTGTGCGGCCGTTCCCAGATGGGAAGTGACGCGACGGGCTTAATGCTTCCTTATCCCTTGTCATGTCATTGACAAAGGGGGCGGCGACGGTATTTTCTCGTCACTTCCTTTCCTAGGCTACGGGATTGTCTTTCATTTACATGATTTCTCTTAGGAGTTTTGAGGCTGATGCCCCCCCCCCTTTTCCGAATTTAAATAGTGGGGGATGAACTATTAGGTTTTTATGTACATATGTTTACTGGCAAAAATGTTTTACTCTCGGGCCGGACCGGAAGTGACAGTATTTTTTCCGGGTGATATTGGCTTGAACACGAGGAAACTTGGATCTGATTCGCCCATCTAGTCACATCTTCATCCAGAGTGAGGCTTGGAGCTCACGCCATCAGCTTCATTGGGAGGAGCCTATGGTAATTAACAAGTTTGGGTCATTATGTATTTTACTATATATTGGGCGCATTGGGGAGCTGCAGACTCATACCCCAGTTGAAGTCTTGTCAGACGAAACACGTCGGGTGAGGAGAGTCCGCTCCAGTCCACTGCGCCCCTGCATTTTGGAATTCCGCTCTTTATTATCTTCTAACGTGTAAGTGCAACTTTTTTATTAAAAGTCTACTTTTTTAAACGATACTACGCTATGTGGAGCTTTGTTCTTTTATGAGGATCCGTGTCTATATACACCCCAATATCCTGATGTGTTTATTGGTTTGGACGACCACTTCGAGGTCTGTTTTGTAACTAAGTGTTTACAGAAGGTTGGGTACACCCTTGATGGATGTCTTGTTTGTTTTGGAGATGTCTAGGAAATGAAGGTCCACTGAGTGATCATCACTCTACTATCCAGATTGATTCTGGTAAGGGTAGATATACTCTTTTGAGGTGGAGGACTTCACTGCATGTGGGTGTAAAGCACTGATTCTGTCTCGGATTACACCAAAAAATCCCTGAGAGGAGGAATTGATACATACTGGTTTTGTATCTTGGACACTGTTTATGCACTTTATAGTCCCTTTTAATGCCCTTTATTCATCTACTTTATAGTTCAAATTTACATCAATATATGGTCTATTTATTATGCATGACCCAGTATAGATACATGATGGTTTTTCATGGTTATTAATTTGTATGACATTTAACCATTCATTCTAAATATTGGATGCACTGTTTAGCCACTTTGATGCACATTCATTTCCGTATGATCATCTTTGTAAACTTTATATACCATTCATTCTTTGAATGTTCACCAATTTTTATTGATTTTATGCCATATTTTTTCACATGAGCATGTTTGCTATTTGATAACATTGGATTTACAGGTATTTTTTGTTTAGCGCTGCACTTTATTATTTTAATGTCTGGATACAATATTGGTTACTATTGCTGTGCTGGCTGCTGATTGTGTAGCTATTTTTGGGTTGCGCAGTATTTTTTCTTTTCCTACGTATATACATCATTCCACAGGGTTTTTCTTTTGTATGGGCTATTAAGTCCTTTGACGTTTAGTGATAAAATGTTTAAATCAGCCATTAGGTTGATGATTTGCTTTTGAGTATTGCTTTATTATTATTGTTAGTGATTTTTTTATGTATTTGTAGGATTTGGTTTTGGTGTAATTTCCATATAGTATCATAATGATCTGATGGTGATTAGTGTTGATGAAGGAAAAGAAAAGGAAAGAAAAATATTGTGCATATATAAAAAAGGAACAATAAAAAGGAAAAAGGATTGTTCAGTAATCCTTGCACGCATAATAGCGCTGTTAGAGCTCCAATGGGGATGGAAGAGAACTTGAGAACATAGATTCCCTGTAAATTATTTCCTGAGGAATTCTGTTGTTTGTTGTTATAACGGAGAGGAGAATGTAATTTTTCTTTCCTTGGAATGAAAGTTGTTCACTTCTTCATCCATTACTGTGATTCCATTGCGATGTCATTTTCCCTTGGTGGGTATTTGTTGGGGCTTGTTTTTCTTCATCCGTGGGGGGCAATCCCCAGTTTTTTTGAAGTTTTATCCCTTCCTCCAGTGAATAAATTGAAAAGGAATTACTGTTGTGATCTACCATCAATTTAGTAGGAAAGCCCCATGTGCGAAATTTTTTGGTGATGGGGATCAAATTTTTCCAGGCTTGTATGGTAACTTTGGAAAGATCTGTGAACAGTAAAACTCCAGTGTATGGGTCTGGGAGAGGTGAGTATTGTCTGGCAAATTGCATTAGTGCGTCTTTGACATGAAAAAAGTGGATTCTAGCAATTACATCCCTCTGAAGTCTTTCTGGAATATGGGGTGGTTTGGGTAACTTATGTGCTCTGTCAATCACCAGTTCTTGTTTTTTAAGGTTAGGGAGCAGATCTATTATCATTTTTTGTAGAAATTGTTCAAGGTCGCTATTTTTGACGTTTTCCGGTATTCCGCGCAATTTGACGTTGTTCCATCTATATCTATCTTCGAGGTCTGACACTTTAAGTTAAAGTGCCCATCTTGTTCTCTAAGATACAGATAATTTGCAGGGTTTATCCTGTGATTTTCTTTTCCCCAGGGGATGTTGGTGCTCACCGCTCCTTCCAATGTAGGATTGAGCCCTCAGGATCTTTCCCAGTCCCCGATGATCACTGCAGGGATCTCTGGTTCTCAGGAGCTCACTCAGTGTGCATCCATCCACTAGCTCTGCTGGACACGCCCCCCATATGTGGAACTTTTGATATCTCCCGTTTTCCCTATAGTAATGTGACTGGGACTGTCAACTGCGACTCTGGCTGCATACCCCAGAAGCAGTAGCTTTAAGGTAGGGTCTATGGGGATTTTCTCATTGTTTTCTTTATATATCTCCCTTTTGGGTTATATGAATTATTTGATATTTAGTGCACTGGTATGAACTGCAAAATGATTTCCCTCTTCTCCATATATTACTTTTCTAGCTGTAGTACCCATTTTAGCCATTGCACACTAGTGAGACTGCCCCAACACCTCTGCTGGCTCGCCACTTTCCTAAAAATAGTGTCCTTTGCTGTCACTTACCAGGTACTTTCGTGGCAACCGCTAATCTATGTGTACCAAACCTACAATAAGATACCCCCCTTATTTGATACATATATAGTATGCCTAATATGCATTCCTTTGCTCTTTAGAGTGTTGCTCCATGTGGTATCCTGCTTTACCTTCCCCGGCCTCTGGTGGCGCCCGCTAGGTGGTACCAGGATCCCTTGCGAGGTTGTCGGGCCAAGCTATCTGACTACCTGCTTCTGGAGAGCCCTTGGGCGGGTTTTTTTGGTGTTCTATGGCTTGATTGTTACTTTTTCTGGTTGTCTCTACCTCACAAGCAGCAAAAAATCTTTAATCAATATACTTGTCTTCAAATAAACTGTTTTGACATTCCGTAGTGTTACTGTGAGTATAGCACTCTGGGTTCAAAAGGATGTTTGCAACCGTCTATATAGCAATTAAAACCTGACACTTCAAATACTATAATACCATATTTTCTTCTTTTTCCTACAGAAATTCTTTTCATGATGATTATTTATTCAGCACCTCTGATGAAGGTTAATCCCAAAATGCATTTGGTGCCACTATTCTCTATTATTAAATGATTGTGGTCACTATGGATGAACTTGTTTACATTTTGTATAGTTTGTGATACCTTTTAATTATTTTTACCTAAGCATATGACTGCTGTTGTGCCTTAAAAAAAATCCCATCCCAGAGGGTTTTTGTTGTTTAATTTGTAATCGGGATGATGGCACATTCATAGCTGCAGGTTCGGTTACCCCTCTATCTTGCTTTTTGATCTGGCTGTTTTTTCTCCTTGCTTTTCAGGGAGAAGAACTAGCTAGATAGCTGTTCACAGAACACAGAGTTCTGTGTTTTTATAAACACAGAACTCTGTGAGTGATTGGACAGATCTGATCAGCTAATTTCAGCCAAACTCATTGGCTGAAATCCAGGGCCGGACATGGAATAAGAACCAGCCCTGGAATTAATTTCATACCAGCCCCATAGCATTATTATACCAGCCCAACAGCATAACGTTATTATTTTCTTGTTCATAAAAGGGAAAATCATGCATTTTAAAGCACATTTGAAGAGTGTATTATACTCACCTGTGCCCATCAGCACAGTCTCAAGCCTCATCAGTGCCCATCAGCACAGCCTCAACAGTGCCTATCAGCTCAACCTCATCAGTGCCCATTAGGGATGGGCCCGGCGTTTGAGTCGAACCTAAGTTCGACTCTAACATCGGGTGTTCGTTTGTTTGTAGAACAAATGAACATAAGGGGGGACGAGCACCCCATAATGCACAGCAAGATCGCAGTGCATTGATGGCTGCTGATTGGCCAAAGCATGCACCTGGCCTGTATGCTTTAGCCAATCACAGCGCAATGTACAGTGAGAGCCATGATTGGCCAAAGGCAGAGTGCCTTTGGCCAATCATGGCTCAGGTGCTAAGTCCACTCCCCACACTATATAAGGCTGCTTTCAATGGTGGCCATGTATAGTGTGCATTAATGGAGAAAGATTAGGCAGGGTAGTTAGGGGATTGTGTGTGCAGTCAGTGTAGTGTATATATCACAGTGCAGTGCAGAGTATATAGTGCAGTGTAAGGCAGAGTATATAACACAGTGCAGTGCAGTGTATATAATTAATGCAGTGAAGAGTATACAATACAGCGTATTGAAGTGGTTAAGGGGAACTCTATGACAGAATTAAGAAAAAAAAACCTTTGGGTCTGGTATAGATGTTATGCCATGCCAAATGTTTTTTAAAAAATGGTGTGGGTCCCTCCCCAAAATCCATACCAGACCCTTATCCAAGCATGCAGCATGGCAGGCCAGGAAAGAGGGGGGCAAGCACGCCCCTCCTTCTGAACCATACCAGGCCACTTGCCCTCAACATGGGAAGGATGCTTTGGGTGCCCCCCAAAGCACCTTGTCCTCATGTTGATGGGGACAAGGGCCTCTTCCCGATAACCCTGGGCTATGGTTGTCGGGGTCTGCGGGCGGGGGGGCTTATCAGGATCTGGAAGCCCCCTTTAACAAGGGGACCCCCAGATCCGCCCCCTATGTGAATGGGTATCGGGTATATTGTACCCCTACCCATTCACCAAAAAAGTGTCAAAAAGTAATAACCACGGGAGACAGTTTTTGACAAATTAACTTTATTAAAAAAGAAAAAAAAAATAGTATCCCTCGATGTAAATCCACCATCAATTATGCCGCCTGCAAAAATAGAAAAAAAAAACCCCTGCTGTCATCTCTTGGGAGACCTCCGGCCGTCTCTTCTTTGATACATATATAGTATACCTAATATGCATTCCTTTGCTCTTTACAGTGTTGCTCCATGTGGTGTCCTGCTTTACCCTCCCCGGCCTCTGGTGGCGCCCGCTAGATGGTCAAAAAAATTGCCGTGGGGTTCCATTAAAAATCCATACCACACCCAAAGTGCCTGGTAAGGACTGGGGTTGGGACGCCATGCCATTTTTTTCATTTTTTTCATCTGTATTGCCGGGAGCTGGCAATACATAACAGCTGCGAGCAAGTTTAAATTACATTTTTTCCTTTAGAAATGCCATTATTGCTGCGGAATGTTCTATACATCGCCACTTTACAGGCAGACTAAGGGGACCCCCCAGGCATGATATTTGAAGGAATATTTAATTTTATTGTTTTAATTTAAGCATCATTAAAATCATTATTAAAATCATTATTTTCATAATAGCAGCTCCTTTAAAAACAAACATTTTAAAAACTTTTTTTGCATTGATACATGTCCCCTAGGCCAGTACCCAGGTCCCTATACACCTTTTATGGCAATAACTTGCATATAAGCCTTTAACCACTTCTGGACCGCCCACTGTCATTATACAACGCTGCTTTGCCGTTGAATACCGTTGTTATAGTAGCAGATAGCTACCATAACCCCAGTATTTTTAAAAATTGCGGGCGGTCCTCTTTCAGATAAAAGTGGTCTCTGCCACAAATTCGCCGCAAGATCGCTTTTATCAGGGCGGGAGAGGACCCCCCCCTCCCGTCACATCAGTCATCTCCGTTGTTTACTGGACCTGTCGATAGCAGTGGAGACAATCTGATCTGGCCGCCACAATGCTTGTGAGCTGAGTGAGAGGAAGATGTCACCCACTTTGCTCTATAGCATTGCAGGGCGGAAGCGACGTCAAACGTCACTTCCGCCCATAGCTCTTAAAGGGGACATTTTTTATTTTCAAATGTCATTTTGTTTTTTTTTATTGCATTTAAGTGTAAATATGAAATCTAAGGTATTTTTGACCCCAGATCTTATATTTAAGAGGTCCTGGCATGCTTTTGTTTATTACAAGGAAAGTTTAAATTTCTTAATAGGAATAAAAGTGATCACTTTTTTTTAAAAATGACAGTGTAAAAATAAAAAGTAAAATAAATAATAAAAAATTTTTTAAAGCGCCCCGTCCCGCCAAGCTTGCGCGCAGAGGCGAACACATACGTAAGTCCCGCTCGCATATGAAAACGATGTTCAAACCACACATGTGAGGTATCGCTGCGATTGTTAGAGTCAGAGAAATTATTTTAGCTCTAGACCTACTCTGTAACTCAAAACTGGTAACCTGTAGGAATTTCTAAATGTTTCCGATAGAGATTTTTAAGTGCCAAAGTTTGTCGCCATTCCACGAGCGGGCGCAATTTTGAAGCATGACATGCTGGATATCAGTTTACTCAGCGTAACATTATCTTTCACAATATGGAAAAAATGGGCTAACTTTACTGTTGTCTTGATTTTTAACTCAAAAAAGTGAAATTTTTCCAAAAAAATTGCGATTGGAAGACCGCTGTGCAAATATGGTGTGACAGAAAGTATTGCAACAACCGCCATTTTATTCTCTAGGGTGTTAGAACAAAAAATATATAATGTTTGGGGGTTCTAAGTAATTTTATAGCAAAAAAAATTATTTTAACTTGTAAACACCAACTCTCAAAAAGAGGCTTGGTCTGGAAGTGGTTAAAATGAGGACTTTTGATTGTTCATGTTTTTATCCCATAGATTTTAATAGAGTTTGCATGTTCAGTAGAACTTTTTGCCTGTTCAAGATGTTCTGGTGCAAACCGAACCAGGGGGTGCTCGGTCCATCCCTAGTGCCCATCAGTGCAGCCTCACCAATGCCCATCAATGCAGCCTCATCAGTGCCCATCAGCTTAACCTGATCAGTGCCCATCATGGCGGCATCACCAGTGCCCATCAATGCAGCCTCAACAGTGCCCATTAATGCAGCCTCATCAGTGCCCATCAATGCAGCATCACCTGTGTCCCTCAATGCAGCCTGATCAGTGCCCATCAATACAGCCTCACCTGTGTCCATCAATGCAGCCTGATCAGTGCCCATTAATGCAGCCTCACCAGTATCCATCAATGCAGCCTGATCAATGTCCATCAACGCAGCCTCACATGTGTCCATCAATGCAGCCTGAGCAGTGTCCATCAATGCAGCCTCACTAGTGCCCTTCAGCTCAGCCTCACCAGTGACCAGGGTTGCCAACCGCCAGTAAATTTACTGACAGTTTGTAAAAATCACTGATTTTTACAACTGTCTATGAATATTAGGGTCTGATAAATTGTCATACTGTGCTGACTTTTTAAATGTAAACCAGGCAAATTACTTGATATGGGTATTGTCCGTGTTTCCATATTGTATTTAAATATCAATTGTCTTAGTTTTAATAGGAGTTCTGTTATTTTTCAGGTTGCCAGTAAAAAAATGTGATCTGCCAGTAAATTTTCCATGTTTTGCCAGTAAAAAACGCTACGGGAGGTTGGCAACACTGCCATCAATGCAGCCTGATCAGTGCCCATCAACGCAGCCTCACCAGTGCCCATCAATGCAGCCTCACCAGTGCCCATCAGTGCAGCCTGATCAGTGCCCATCAATGCAGAATCACCAGTGCTCATCAGTGCAACCTAATCAGTGCCCATAAATACACCCTCATCAGTGCCTATCAATGCAGCCTCACCAGTGCCGATCAGTGCAGCCTCACCAGTGCCCATTAATGCAGCCTCACCTGTGTTCATCAATGCAGATTCACCTGTTTCCATCAATGCAGCCTGATCAGTGTCCATCAATGCAGCCTCACCTGTGTCCATCAATGCAGCCTTACCAGTGCCCATCAATGCAGCCTCACCAGTGCCCATCAATGCAGCCTAATCAGCGCCCATCAATGAAGCCTCACCTGTGTCCATCAATGCAGCCTCACCTGTGTCCATCAATGCAGCCTCACCAGTGCCCATCAATGCAGCATCACCAGTGCCCATCAATGCAGCCTCACCAGTGCCCATCAGTGCAGCATCACCAGTGCAGCCTTACCTGTATCCATCAATGCAGCCTTATTAGTGCCCATTAGTGAAAGAAAATAAATCCAGCAACTTTTCTCTTCCAGCAGTTCTCCCTCTGCATATCACTCTGCACTGGCTTCAGGCATCAGTTCCGTGGGCAGTGCCGGATTGAAAGAGGAATCCAGTGCCTTCATTCTTCCAGCCTACGGCCATTCTCCCCATGCCCTCAGGCATATCACTCCGCAGGAACCAGTTCAGTGGGCAGCGCCGTGATCGTAAGAGGAGCCATGGCATTGGCATATGTGGCTGCCCATCGCTGCTTTTTATATGACAGAGGCAAGCCCCTAGCCCAAAGCGGCCCCAGGGCACTGAGGGCAGCCAGCCTACCCGAAAATTCCCTGCTATCCCGGTAGACCAGTCCGCCCCTGCTGAAATCAGCTGCCAAACTCACGCTGTGTCCAACCACAACACGGGTTAGCAGAGTGCATGCACATGCGCACCCCAAACTCCAAAGAGGTCTATCACGTTGATGCACATGATCATGTATGTATCTGCCGTCTGCTCACAGTATAATTACTGTGAGCAGTTGGCAGGTATTTAAAAAAGGATATTTGGTAAGTGAATTGCTGTGCTAAAAATAGATTCTGCCAGCATTGATGTCAGTAACTGGAATAATAACCTTAAAATTGCTGCCAGTGATTGCAATAATAACCCCCAACACTGGTGTCAGTGACTGCAATAATAACTCCAAAAATTGGTGTCAGTGACTGCAATTACATACCTCTCAAATGTAGACTTTGATGAAGAGTGAGAGTCTAGACAAGACATAATACAGTATGCACAGCATGCCAAAGTGAAAAGTAAGCCTAGCTATATAGGGCTAAATATTGGGCATGGTTTAAATCCTAAGATTACTTAAAAATAACAATACAAAATAAGCATAGCAAGGGTGATTACTTCCCTTCAGTGTGATGTGTCCTTTGTGTTTCTGTCCTCTAGTTCTAGTGCTCCCTACTATGCCTGTCCTTTCTACCTCCCCCCTCCTTTCATAGAAGCCATATTCAAATGGTTTGTGGTTCCCCTGCACTGCTAGTAAAACTCTTTAGATTGTTGCAGCCAGCTCACACTGTGATGGGATTTCCATACCTTCAATCCATAAAGTGCAGCGCTGCAAATAATATTCACAAATATAAATATGTACAAAACAATGCTTAACAAATCCTATACATGCAATTGTGAATATCACAAAGTACAATAATTATTTCCACTGCACCATGTTATTTGTTTGTTATTAACTTCAATTATTATGTGCCATTAAACTCTTGTCCTATTTCCACATAATGCAATTTTTGCTTTTATGTTTTATGCACTCTTCTCTGTGCACACCAGGTCTTCATTACTCTATAGGTCCCTCTTCTTCTTTTTTTCTCTGGTCTCACCCATATATTCCCATTTTCCTCTGTATGAATACCCACTTTCGTAATTTATTTACTAAATAAGAATACACATATATTTACGTCATTGCTATCATGTATATAAAATTACAATTTTAACATGCACCTAATTATAAAATCTCTTGATTTAAAATGATATAAGGATACCTTTTACATAATATATCTCTTCCTTCTATTCTATTAAAATCTAGTAAGATTCAAATCACTAAAAAAAATATTAAGATAAAATTGAGATATATATTGAGACCCCTTGGTGCCAGTGTTTTTTACTTCATAGATCAACTTGGATTCTTTTTTTATTAAGTTCCCTTATCATATTACATCTCCTTTTATACTACAGCCATACTGCAACTTATATGAATGAAATAGGATCTATGAATGGAGGGGTGCACCTTTTAATCATACACCAACCCTCCATTCATACATCACACTGTAGTTAAGATTATGTAACAGTGCCCTCTACCTTGCTGGTCAATGCAAAGGAAAAAATACTGTGGGTGGTTAGTGGGAAAAAGAAAAAATGATCTGTTGTTGGTCAGTGGGAGAAAAAAAGCCTGTTGTCATTAATCAGTAGAGGATAAATGAAATGACCCACTGTTGGTGGTCAGTAGAAGGAAAATGCCTGGTGTTATTGGTCAATGAAAGGAAAAACTCCTGGCTTCAATGAACAGTGGGAAAAACTGCCCAGCATCATAGGTCAGTGGGAGAAAAATACCTGAAGTTATTGGTCAGTGGAAGGAAACAATCGCCCAAATGTTAATGGGAAGAAAAATTACTCTGGTATCAGTGAAAGTAAAGTTTGAAATTAACACTTAAATAGATGCCCTCAATGCCACAAAATATCAAATCTGTTAACCCCTTCCCAGCGATGGTATGCATATATTTCAGCCTCACTGAACTGGGCCTTTTTTCCGTGAGGCCACATATATGCTTACCTCACTTTGTGCTGTGCTGTTGTCTCATACTAACAATCAGGACCCGGGACTTCCGATTCAGGGTCACCTGATTACCTTGATAGTGTAATGTACCTGATAGCGGAGCCTAAAGCCTTAAGGAAGGCCTCTTTTACAGCCCTGGCTCTGAAGTCCATGGTAAGCTGGCTGGGAAAGCCAGAGCACAGAGTGGCACGAGGGCCTGGTAAGTATCTCACTGGCAGAAGCTGGTGTGCCTTTGGAATCCAGGGATGGCAGGACCAGACACGCTGGTGGAAGAACAGGAGCCAGTGAAGAGTGCAGATCGGCTGGTGCAGATGCAGGATAGGCACCCGTCAGAATCAGGCAGTCCGGTTCAGCAACTAGCGAGCAGATCAGATTCATGTGGCGGGCAGGAGAGTAGTGAGGAGACATGCCAAAGTTAGTAACAGCAGAATGGATGAACAGAAGAAGCAGGCAGAAGTGTAATCCAGAATCAAGCCAGCGGTCGGTACAGGTGGCGTTCAGGCAAAGTCAGAGACAGATCAGGTAGACAACAGAAAGAGCAACTGGAATTGGTATCAGGGACACAGGAGCATAGTAGTGCAGTTTAAATAGCCCTTCTGGGGTGCACCTGCTAAGCGGCCATGCACAGGGTTTATTTGGTTTGTGCATCTGCAAACACAAATGTTCCTTTCCTGACAGATAGACTCTGATTGAATATCACAGCGATCAATCACTATGAGCCCTGTGTTTACTTCCTCTTTTGAATAGAGAGTAAGATACATTGTACACTGCCTTGAAAAAGTATTTATATATCCCTTGACATTTTCCACATTTTGTCATGTTATAACCAAAATGTAAATTTTATTTTATTTTATTGGGATTTTATGTGATAGACCAACACTAAGTGGCACATACAGTCCTGCTCACCATTATTGGCACCCCTTCATGTTTTGCATAACTGAGTGAATGTCTTCAGAAATAAATGGAAATGTACCAAATTTATATCAGCAGGAAATTTTCTAGGACGACTATATTTAAACCATGTAAAGGTAAATAAAGACTTCTGTAAGTGAGTCAATACGTTTTGTACTTCCCCACGGTTATTACCACTCGTCCTGACATACACGGTGAATCACAACCAGATAGTGTATTTTAGGGTTATTTTATTTTATTTTAAATGTAAAACCAATATTGTACTGTTTTACACCTTTTACAGTTCCCTATATATTTATGAAAAAGTTCCGTCACATGTTACATAGAATGAGAGATAAGTTTTCTCCTTCATTTGTGTCCCGAGTATCACTAACTAGCGACACTATAAGTTAGTCTCAGATAGACAGTCCTTTCCTT
>BLSH010069633.1:182816-209043 GCA_018402905.1 Glandirana rugosa | reverse complement strand
ACATTTGTTTTTTTTTTAGATATGTATTATAGCATAAAGTAAAAAATATTGTTTTTTTTTCAAAATTGTCGCTCTGTTTTTGTTTATAGCGGTGATCAGAAGTGACGCAGAGGTGATCAAATACCACCAAAAGAAAGCTCTATTTGTGGGGAAAAAAAGGGTATCAACACAACATTGCACGACTGCGCAATTGTCAGTTAAACCGATGCAGTGCCGAATCGCAAAAGGTGCTCTGGTCCTACAGTGGGAAATCCTTCTGGTCCTTAAGTGGTTGACCAACATAAGGACTTGTTTTAATAAAATCAGGACTGTTGGTAGCTATATAGAGCACAGTGTAATTTTTATTTTTTTTATTTCTGCATTCTGTAACAGCCCTGTACTTGACCAGTGAAATCTCAGCATTTACAGGGCTGTTACGGAATGCAGAAATAAAAAATCAAAAATCTGCTGTTCAATAGATTCCTATATAAATATTTTTGTTAAATGAGTAGAACTAGTAGAACTGCAATCGCCTACATAATGAGAATCAAATAGTTGTCTTGTGAATATGTAACCTGTGTGTATCTGGCTCTGATACTAGCCAGTGCCTCACCGCACGTCCCTGCTTCAAGTCCTAGTTTGGAGCACCAAGTGGTGATCATCTTGGTTGTTGCTATAGGTCTGTGTGAAGAAAAAACATTTGTTCTGGTTTTGGTTAGTCAAAAAACAAAGACTTAAAGTCAGATTAAACATGGGCTCCACTGCAGACCACATTTTCAAACATTAGTACTGGTGGGAGCACAATGGACACACCTGTTCGAGGATTTAAGCCTTATTATTTCTTGGATTGCACAACTATATTATTTCATTCAAAACCACAGGTTCCAACAAGAGTTCCCAAGAGTATTACAAATTGGCACTGGTATCCAAACACCACTTTGTCAATATATGTCCTTTTCTATCTGACAATCACAGCGTCACGTATATTTCTTAATCCTCTCTGTACACCCACTGGTGTGGCAGATAATTTCTCACCATCATTCATACTATATAAACGGTGACTTGTGAATGATCAGAGACGGGCCCCTGCAGACAGTCGTGCAAAAATGGTGAGTCTAATGGTTTCTAAAGTAGATCTAAACTGGATGACATTTGGTTTTCAATCAATAATTGCTTTTTCATAAATAATAATTGTCACTCTTTTGCATCTCCTGCAGTCTTTTTTTTCAGGCATTTCCTGTCTACATGAACTTGCTCCAGTGGCAGCTGCACATTATTGGTTAATGCTAGCTTACCAATTGTGACAACAGTAGACCATACTTGTACAATGTATGTTGGTACACTGCTGGTAGTCTCTGCCAAGGGTCTTCAAAAGGGGCAGATGTGACAGGGTGAAAATGCAGGAACACCAATATAACAGGAAGTGTCTGAACAATGACTTAATGGCAAGATCAATAGGCATCATTTTAATGTAAAAAGGCGGAAGGCAACTTTTGACATTACATTTGGTAGTTTGGTAAATTGACTTTAAATGCAATGTATTGCAGCTCTGCACATACATAGTTCATAATGGTCAGGACTAAAAAATATCAATCCAAAAACCTTTTTTATGTTAGTCAGAAAAATATGGAATTTTTATTTTAATATTTTGCATTTTATTTACCAGCAGGAGCAGCTCTTAGCTCCCTTGCACACCTGTTGCAGGCTCCAAAGACAAATTTACATAAAATAGTGTAGGTAAATGATGTATCCCAGTAATAGGTGTGCACAGTCTTTTGCATTAGGGTGTGCACCCCAAAGCTCAAACACACATGCATGTGTATATATACAGCATCTCACAAAAGTGAGTACACCCCTCACATTTTTGTAAATATTTTATTTTATTGTTTCATGTGACAACACTGAAGAAATGACACTTTGCTACAATGTAAAGTAGTGAGTGTACAGCTTGTATAACAGTGTAAATTTACTGTCCCCTCAAAATAACTCAACACACAGCCATGAATGTCTAAATCGCTGGCAACAAAAGTGAGTACACCCCTAAGTGAAAATGTCCAAATTGTATGGCCTAATTAGACTTGTGTGACTCATGTGACTCATTAGTGTTACAAGGTCTCAGGTGTGAATGGGGAGCAGGTGTGTTAAATCTGGTGTTATTGCTCTCACTCTCTCATACTGGTCACTGGAAGTTCTACATGGCACCTCATGGCAAAGAATCTGAAAAAATAAAGATGGCCTAGGCTATAAGAAGTTTGCCAAGGCCCTGAAACTGAGCTGTAGCATGGTGGCCAAGACCATACAGCGGTTTAATAGGACAGGTTCCACTCAGAACAAGCCTCACCATGGTTGACCAAAGAAGTTGAGTGCGCATGCTCAGCGTCATATCCTGAGGTTGTCTATGGGAAATAGACGTATGAGTGCTGGGGGGTCAGCCTGTCAGTGCTCAGACCATACGCCTCACACTGCATCAAATTGGAATGCATGGCTGTCATCCCAGATGGAAGCCTCTTCTAAAGATGATGCACAAGAAAGCCCGCAAACAGTTTGCTGAAGACAAGCAGACTAAGGACATGGATTACTGGAACCATATTCTGTGGTCTGCTGGTTCAGATGGTGTCAAGTGTGTGTGGCGGCAACCAGGTGAGGAGTACAAAGACAAGTGTGTCTTGCCTACAATCAACCATGGTGGTGGGAGTGTGATGGTCTGGGGCTGCATGAGTGCTGCCGGCACTGGGGAGCTACAGTTCATTGAGGGAACCATGAATGCCAACATGTACTGTGACATACTGAAGCAGAGCATGATCCTCTCCTTTTGGAGCCTGGGCCACAGGGCAGTATTGCAACATGTGTACAACCCCAAGACACACCTCCAAGATGACCACTGCCTTGCTAAAGAAGCTGAGGTAAAGGCGATGGACTGGCTAAGCATGTCTCCAGACCTAAACCCTATTGAGCATCTGTAGGGCATCCTCAAACTGAAGGTGGAGGAGCGCAAGGTCTCTAAGATCCACCAGCTCCGTGATGTCGTCATGGAGGAGTGGAAGAGGACTCCAGTGGCAACCTGTGAAACTCTGGTGAACTCCATACCCTAGAGGGTTAAGGCAGTGCTGAAAAATAATCATGTCCACACAAACTATTGACACTTTGGGCCCAATTTGGACATTTTCACTTAGGGGTGTACTCACTTTTGTTGCCAGCGGTTTAGACATTAATGGCTGTGTGTTGAGTTATTTTGAGGGGACAGCAAATGTACACTGTTATACAAACTGTACACTCAGTACTTTACATTGTAGCAAAGTGTCATAACTTCAGTCTTGTCATATGAAAAGATATAATAAATATTTACAAAAATGTGAGGGGTGTACTCACTTTTGTGAGATACTGTGTATACAGTATATATATATATCTATATCTATATATATATATATATATATATATATATATATATATATATATATGCACACACTCTTATAAATAAATGTGAACAAACGTTTTATAATGTAGGAAAACTTTTTTAAATTAAATAAACACATTTTTACTTATTAAAATATTTAATTAACCACGACGGAGGGTAAAACAGATGGTAATGCCTGAACACAATTTGTGATCATGTGCAGGCAAAAATGCATTTTTTTTTAAATTTTCCTTGCATGTAATTGGACATTCTTTGTATTTTCCTTCTTATTATATCAGGACATGTTTATTATAAAGGGGCATGCTAATAAATATAAATGTATAAAAATAAATAGAGTAAACTGCTTTATAGAGGAAGGATATAATTATATATACGTATATTTATATATTATTGTATTATATTGATCTATTCATACTAAAAGTATATCTATTGGCCTTTTTTATATAGTTGTGGGATGTATTAGAACCTTGTAATTTTTTTTTCCTTCCATTCCTCTTAAAGAGAATTCCCCCAGAGTTCATTTATAAAGAATTGCATAGCCACCCGACCAGTGAAAGTACATGTACATTCATTCTATGTGAATGGGAGAAAAAAAACGATTATTATTAGGCTATGGCCGTTGCATTTAAATTGAAAATTGATGTTTTAAAATGGAAAATACTGTATTTGGTCAATAGATTGAGCGAAGTGCCATAGAAACTTCCTATAATACTTAACACCATCTGGTGGCCAAATGTCGTATTTTCGACTTAAAATCAATAATTTACAAACCAAAAGTGCAGGATGTAGCCTAATAACATTTGTATTTTGCCCCTTTCACACAGAACAAACACATGCCATTTAGCTGGAGGAATGGCTATGCAATATCTTTACACATATACCCCTATCTTTCTAGTTGTTGCCTAACTTGTAGCTTAATATTGCTTATTAAATAATCATGTGGAGAAGAGCTCCACAGTCACAAAACTCCATGGACCTTTGCGCTGTTTTATAATAACAATGGAGCACTTTATATATTCAAAGGAATCAAAGGCAAAGAGCTCCAAATAAGGACTTTTATAAATATCAACCTCAGTCTAACGAGCACATTGCTGTTTACTATATGAAATATATTCAGCAATTTTTATCTGGATAGTATGCCTGTCTTCCTCTCTGTACTGAAAGAAAAAAGCATTGATGTTCATGATCTTTATTATTCATCTTTTGCAGAGGATCCTTTTGACAGTGTGTATTGTGCTCGCAGTCTCAGTGGCACTGTCCAGTGCTGTCTGTACACAGGGTAGATTAAACATAGACTTTAAAACAAAAACTAAAGGTAAGTACCAGAAAATGTAAATTTTGAACCCTGTAACTCCACTGTGTTTTACTGGCACAACCATTCACAATAAAAAGTTCTGATCGCTATCTCTATTTCTCTGTAGAAGTAAATCCCATCATTTACCACATCTCTTTTATTTTTACAGTGAACGTCACAGTATTGTCATGCTTGTGCACAAGTCCCAGCATACAGTGCCTTGAAAAAGTATTCATACCCCTTGACATTTTCCCCATTTTGTTATATTACAACCAAAAACGTAAATGTATTTTATTGGGATTTTATGTGATAGACCAACACAAAGTGGCACATAATTGTGAAGTGGAAGGAAAATAATAAATGTTTTTCAACATTTTTTACAAATAAACATGGGAAAAGTGTGGCTTGCATTTGTATTCAGCCCCCCTAAGTCAATACTTTGTAGAACCCCCTTTCCCTGCAATTACAGCTGCAAGCCTTTTTGGGTCTCTACCAGCTTTGCACATCTAGAGAGGAACATTTTTGCCTATTCTTCTTTGCAAAATAGCTCAAGCTCTGTCAGATTGGATGGAGAATGTCTGTGAACAGCAATTTTCAACTCTTGCCACAGATTCTCAATTGGATTTAGGTCTGGATTTTGACTGGGCCATTCTAACACATGAATATGCTTTGGTCTAAAACCATTCCATTGTAGCTCTGGCTGTATATTTAGACAAAATTATATAAGTAAATATCGTGCTATATTATCTTTGTGAAAATTGCGTGAGGTGTATATTGAAAAATCAATGTGAGCAATAGCTGCAACCTAATTAGGGATATCGCCCAAATAAATTCAAATAATTCAAAAAACTATTTAAATAAATCAATTAAGGTTAAATTATATAAATTATATACTAATATAAAGTGCAGTGCAATAAAGTGCAAATAACATTCACTTATGTGGTTCAACACTATAAAAAATAACCAATAAAGTCCAAAAATATTGAGTGTAAAAAAGAAAAAGGAATTTGTGCAAAATGTCTCCTTTATAAGAGAAGGCTGTATAGATCAGATCAAGCTCCACCAATGAACTAGAAATCCTTCACCAGGTGATTTGGGAATTGAAACAAAGGGAAAGTTGCGGTGACACCATCAAAATTCAGATCCAGGAACTCTTACCAGATATATTTGACTCCCTATCTCTAGGTGAATCAAAAGAGTGGGCAGATAGCCTCTGCGGGTATATTCTTTAAGAACATCATTCTATCCAACACTCTATCTGGATGATGTATAGGTCCACTGCATCTCATGGATTAACCACATTCATTGAAAATTGGTTGTACAGGTGGAAGCATCAAGTCCTTGGAGAGGCAGCCGTGACACTCACTAATAAGCTGGGAGCATAGACAGGGAGATCGCAACCAATGCAGTCTGGCAATCTCAACCTGTGTAAGATGAACACTCCATTCCTCACCCCTCTTAGGGTACAATGCCTATAGAGAAGACTGCAAAGTTCTACCAGATTTGACAGGTTGGAGTTGTAGTAGTATGAACAAAGTCAAAACAACAAAGGGTAAATTGCATGAGGATATCTGTTACCTAATTGGGCCTGTGAATGACCCATGTGGTGAAGTCCCATTGATAACTTATATATATTGGTGACGAGGAAACGGACGTATTAGTGACCATGTCTGAGGTTCCTTCCCCCCGGGGAATCGAGTCTAGAGGGATCCATGGTTCACCATTATAATCCATGCTTGATTTCCATTCATCTCTGGTAATGGACCAACTTCTCTGTACACACAGTACAACGGTCGTACGACCGCTTGTTGTACCACCAACTTCTGTTGTACGACCGTCATACGTAGGCTGTTCTAATCGTGCGTACTAAAGATCGATTTAGCATACGACGGTCGTTCGTACGATCTGTTGTATACGATCGTTGACCCCTGCGTACGAGGCTTTAGAGTACCCAGCTATTCACTTACGGTGGAGGATCACTATGCATGCCGGGGGATGTGATATCTTACTCACAAGCTTTTCAGCAATTGATATGGGCTCTTAGTTTACATAGACGTTTATTTTTACTCACTGAACTGCACTTTAAAATGTTCTCACTTTATGCTTGTAATGTATTTTTGGTGATTTTTCCTTGGTTTCATTATGGTATTCATATATGTATTGTAATAGGTTTAAGTACCAAGCCAACATTTTTAGTGCTGCACCTTTTAGGATTTATGTGTTTATATATATATATGTGTGTGTGTGCATACATGTGTGTTTACATGTATGTAAGCACATTTAATCCTGACCCGCTATGTGTTCAATCAGAACTATTTTTTTTTTCCCGCTTGTTCATAGTACCAGCAGAAAAATTATGTTCCTCTGAAAAGCGATCCATGCTCAGATCACTTTTCAGAGGCACTTGACAGCCGGTAAAGAGGCAATCTGTTGCCTCCTGACCGCCTGTTTTAACCCTCTAAATGCATCATCACTATGCCACAACTGCGTGCAATGCACATAGTTGTGGAGTGGTTTTAGTGCAGTCTCATTCACCTAGGGGTATACTTCAAGGGTGCCCTGACTGGAAACAGATTGAGAAACACTGGCATAGAGGAACCCATCTCTCCATTTTCCTTCTGCAGCCACTGAGTGCTGTGGGAGGAAGAGGAGGAGAAGTGGAGGGGAAATGGAAAGATCGGTTCTTTTATATGCAGCCACACACTTGAGACCGGGCCCTGGCATTCCACCACTGAGGTTTAATGGAAAGGGCCCTGTCCGGGGGTCAGGGGGGCCGTTCATGGTTTCTTGCATCGGGTCCCTGAAGGTTCTAGTCATGCCACTGATTCAGAGTGTAAGGCCAATGGCTGCTTTCATCAGTAAGGGCAAAGCACCTGATACTAGCTGCCTTGGATAAGCAGCTCTTAAATTTTCCAGTGCATTTGTAGGGCTGGTTCACACTGCCCTGGACAGCTGCCGGACAATAAATTGCAGCAGTTTATTGTGTGCCACCTGTCTGTTCTTGCTGCAGTGAGCTGTTGGTAGTGGGCAAAGTGATGCGTACTTCAGCACGTCAAACAGCTCCCTTTTTTTTATAACAACTTTATTTTTAAGTGCACAAAAGTGACACTTCATTCATGTCATTGTACAGCGGCATGCTGCATTGCACTGCTTTACAGTGATTCAGCATGTCTACAATTTATTGCAACTCACTGCACTGCACCTCAGGGGTGTGTTACAGTGTGAGTAGGACTAGGGTTTCCACCTCATCCCTTTAAACCCGAACACAATTTAGGGTTGACACATCATCCCTTTAATCTAGGACACATATGAATTACACAGGTTCTGAGGCTGATTGAATGCAGATAAGGCATCAAGTGAGTTTAATTACCACCTTAATCAGCCACAGAACCTGTGTAATTCATACATGTCCTGGATTAAAGGGATGATGTGGCAACCCTAGAACACATATGAATTACTCAGGTTCTGAGGCCAATTTAATGCAGATAAGGCACCAAGTGAGTTTAATTACCACCTTAATCAGCCAGAGAACCTGTGTAATTCAAGTGTGTTCGGTTTTGAAGGGATGAGGTGGCAACTCTAAGTAGGACACATAACAAAACAACTGTTTTCTAGCAGTGACCTGTGTTCATCCAGTGCAGTAAAACGCATGTCACCACACTATGGGGCTGATTTCCCAAAACTGGAGAGTGCAAAATCTGGTGCAGCTATGCATGGTAGCCGATTAGCTTCTAACTGCAGCTTGTTCAATTAAGTTTTGACTAAAAAAAAAAAAAAACAATGGAGGCTGATTGTTTTCTATGCAGAGCTGCCCCACATTTTGCACTCTCAAGTTTCAGTACATCGACCTCTGTGTGAGAACGGGTGTTTATCTAACCACCAAGATGTGTTGGTTGCTTCAATACTATTATTTCTGCTGCAATTCTATTATTTAATGCTGCTTTCTGGGAAAATTCTCACTGTCCTCTCCCCTTTAACCCCACCCTCCAACTCATCCCTGCTGGGAAATTAAATCTATTATATTTCTTCTTCTAGGGTGTATGCACAAGGGTACATTTCATAAAATGGATACCGAGTGGACTGTCAATTGTGAAGAGTGCATGTGTTCACAGAGTGGACTGTACTGTTGCTCCAGGTATGATGCCAAATTTATTCGTGAATGAGAAATGAAAATAGTTTTTCTTATTGTTGCACAGAATCGCAACTGAAAAGGAGTATACACGGCTTCCTTATTCTTAAACATCCTTCCAAACAAAAAACATAGTAGACCTGTGTGGTTCATTTCGTTCCGAATTATAATTCAGACGAATTTTAGTTTTTTGGAAAATTCGGATGTATCCAAATTACAATAGTACCGAATTTAAACGAATCCGAAATAACGGGAAAAAAAATTCGGACGAAATTCAAATCATTTTCAAATACTTTTCAAATTCAAATAGTTTTCAAACTCGAATTAGAAAAGTTCTCAATTTGAATACTTTTCCAATTTCCAAAGAGAACAAAATAGAATAGAAAATAAAGGAATAGAGCAGAAAAAAACAATAGACTAGGAAAGAATATAACAGAAAACAAAAGAATAGAATACAACAGAGTAAAACAGCTCTGTTCCACTCCACCACAATATATTCTTTCATTTTCTGCATGGTGCAGAACCCAGCAGTAAGAGGCAAAAAGGCAATGGTAAGTAGTTGAAAAAATGCCCCATGTGAGTGGTCAGTTGGGGAGAAAAAGCCTGTCAGTGGGAGGAGGAAAATCTGCCCTCATATTAATGGTCAGGAGGAAAAATGCCCTGCTGACAGTGGTCAATAGGGACAGTAAGAGAAATGAGGTCCTGCTGACAGTGGTCAGTAGGAGAAAATGTACACAAGTGTTTTCTTTAATCCTGTATACCTGGAGTAGTAAGCTGAGGAAACAGCAAGCTCAGGATGTCTGCAATCTAAAGTGCAACTGACTTCTAAGATTTATTTGTTGGGGTCAACAACACTTGGTGAGTGTGGGACCATATGAGGGAGCACGTTTGATGATTTAAAGTTTGAAGAGTGGAAGAACTCAATTTCATTAAGTTTTGGGGTTTTTTCAGGTTTTCCTAGTTTTTTATTTTTTTTTTTATTTTAACCTACACAAGTTGATTCGATAGACACTTGGTTATATATGGACTTTTGTTGATATATGTTTTTGTGTATGAAAAGGATTTGGGTAGTAAGTAGGAGAAAATTGTATCCTGGTGTCATTGGTCAGTAGGAGAAAATGATGTCCTGGTGTCAGTGTTTAATAGGAGGACATTATATCCTGCTGTTAGTGATCAGTAGGAGTAAACTATGTCCTAGTGCCAGCGATCAAAATGCCCTGGTAATAAGGAATGCCGCTCAGCGATGTCCCAACCTCCAACCAATAATAATACCTTATGGTTTCCCCATGGGTGCCGGCCCAGTATGCACACTGGCAAGAGAAGAAAGAAGGATCCGGATGGCCGCACTCCTGATGATATTCTTTTTTCTTATGAAATATCCATGCAGTACAAAAGGATGTAGCAATGCAAGCTAACACGTTTCTCAACCCTTCTCTATGGGTGCTTACTCATAGCTGTTGAGCTATGAGTAAGCACCCGTAGAGAAAGGTTGCAAAGCGCGTTAGCTTGCATTGCTACATCCTTTTGTACTGCATGGATATTTCATAAGAATAAAGAATATCATCAGGAGTGCGGCCATCCAGATCCTTCTTTCTTCAAAATGCCCTGGTGTTTGTTGTCAGTAGGAGGAAACAATGTCACACCAGTGGTCAATAGAAGGAAAAAATGCCTTAACATCAGTGGTAAGTAGGAGAAAAAAAGCCTCATCAGTGGTGAGAAGAAAATGTTTCATCAATAGTCAATAGGAGTAAAAAAGCTGGCAGAGGGCTAGAGAAGGAGTCTCTCAAGAGGGGCTGGAAAGCAATTTGTTGGTGCTGGGGGCACTACACTCTATGGGGCTGTAGAGGAAGAAGGGGGGCGGAACTTGCAGGGGCCAGTGCGAAAAGAAATTGTTGAACCCCCACCCCACTTACTGTTCAGACCTGCTGTCTGCTGCTTTGGAAAGTGAAAGTGAAACCTCAATCGGGACCCCCACCCCCAGGCCTGGTGCCTAGAGCTACTGCTTGGGCTTCTATGGTGGTAGTTCCATCTCTGCTAAAGAAGTAGATCAATCATTCACTATGTTGAGTGTTCAGTTGTTTGGCAGGTTAGCAGCATTCTTGTGCACTAATCAACAGTAGCCAATTTAGCAGTAAGCTTTCTTAAAGTGTTACTAAACCCAGTAATATTAAAATAGTTCATCTACCCCACCCCCCACCCCCCCGCCCACACCTTATAAACTGTCTTTTTACATTAAAATATTGCCACTATATACCTTTTTGACTGATATACTGCAGGGTCTGCCCAGCGCTGAGTGTTAAGGTAGGAGGAGATTTCCACTATAGCCTGTATACACGCCCACATGTGTGATGTCAATATCATGTGACTTGGCTAACTCTGAGAACAAGGAAATGTTCTCTCCAGCAATAGAGATTAAACTGAGCATGTGCAGCTTTACTACCCTGACTGAGTCTTATCTGACCTTGCCAAGAGAAACCCTGCAGGAGGGGAGGATCTGTCCATACAGGATCAAAGAGCCTTTTTACACAATGCAGAGGATTAACTCCTTAAGTTCCACAGTGAGTTTAACAAGCATGCTATGCTGCATATACAGACAGATTTTACTGTTGTGGATTTAGTAACACTTCAAGTCTTACTTACTATACTTCCACGGTTAAAATTGAATTTGCCTAATGAATGCTTTGGATTAAGTGGAAAGTTGGCACTTTGCTTGTATGAAAGTTCTATTACAACTAAACAGGTTTACAAAGATAACTGCTTCAGACCATATCAAAGGTTGGTGGTATGTCTCCTGTGTTTTCTGGGAATCTGCAGTTTCTAATATTTTAGCTACCACTTTCAAGATAGTAAAAACCCAACAGGGTTTCTAATCCTTCCACATTCCATACACAACTAAAAAGAGTTTTTGAACTGACATAGCCTCAGTAAACTGTACATGGAGTACTGTAATACATATGTGCTCATAGGAGGAAGTATAAGACCTAGCCAGCATAGAAGAGTCAATAAACAGGTGCCTGGAATAAATTCCAGTCAATACACACTGATTTTATTTTTCTATGACAGCATAGCAAAAAAGGGTCAATCTATTGAATATCAGTGCTGGATAGGTTCAGGGATCAGAATTGTTATGTGCATGGACATCTGTACACACAAACAGGCCTATGACGTCAATGCACCAGAACAATTTATCCCTGCTTTGGTTCATTTGTTGTAGTAATTCATTGCTTATGTTAACCACTTTAGCTCTGGCACCTGTATAGCATTTATGAACCAGAGCTATTTTTTTACATTTTAGCCATGAGCCTACTTATTCTGCAATAACTTTGTCATTATGTGTGGCATTGCAATACCAAAGTAATAGAAATATCATTTTATTTTAGGAGACATTGGATTTTTTTTTGGTTGTATTATGCTATGAAATAGGCCTTTTGTGTACATAGAAAAAGTCGTAGATCTTTGCGTTCAGCTCATGATAAATAGGGGCAAACACAAAAGTGTTGCGTTTATAATTTTGACAGTGTATACATAGTCTTTAGTGTTAAATAACGCCTCTCCTACTAACTTTAGTTTTGTTTTTTAATTGTATTTAAAAAAAAAAAAATTAAAAATCTTTATTTCATGTGGTAATAACTTCCCTGAGCTTTGTGGCAGAGACACGAGTTTAGTATGAAACTAAAATGAAACTGTTATCTACAGTAGCAATACAATAAACTGCCTTTTTAACGATTACTAGTTGGGAAAAGCATATTTTATCTTTTTTTATAGACAATAAAATATTTTCTCTCAAATATTGTTCACAAATATGTCTAAGCCCTGGTTCACACAGAGTGCGGGAATGAAATGGTGCGAGTTCAGAACAGGCCTCGCCATGGTCGACCAAAGAGGTTGAGAGCACACGCTCAGCGTCCTATCCAGAGGTTGTCTTATGTAAATAGACGTATGAGTGCTGCCAGCATTGCTGCAGAGGTTGAAGGGGTGGTGGGTCAGCCTGTCAGTGCTCAGACCATACGCCGAACCCTGCATCAAATTGGTCTGCATAGATGTCATCCCAGAAGGAAGCCTCTTCTAAAGGTGATGCACAAGAAAGTCCACAAACAGTTTGCTGAAGACAAGCAGACTAAGTACATGGATTACTGGAACCATGTCCTGTGGTCTGATGAGACCAAGATAAACTTATTTGGTTTAGATGGTGTCATCTGGCAGCAACCAGGTGAGGAGTACAAACAGTGGCAAAGCTAGACATCCTGTCACCTGGGGCAAAGACTCAGTTTGGCACCCCCCGCTGCCACCCCCCCAGAAGACGGTGGAGTCAGCAGGGCCATGACAGGGTCATCCAGCGTCCAGGACAAAAATCACTGCACAGTTCTTTAAATTTTAAAAGTTGCTATTGGGACTTTTTTAATAATAAAATAAGCAACAATTTGTTAGGGTAGATTCACACCAAGTGTGGTAGGACTGTGTTGGGTGGCTATTTCTGGCACAGTGCCACCACAAGACAAGGAAAAATGCCTTTCCTCCTATTTGGCCAATTCACACACATTCTGCGGTGGTGTGCACTATAAAAAGCACTGCATGCACTACTTTATTTCAGTGCAGGGCACTGCAAGGCAATCTACTGCCTCCCATCATGCTTCAGCCAATAAAACTTAATGAAATGCCACTGTTTGACATTGCAATAAATTTTGTTTAAAAAAAGGTAAACAGTGTGATGCACTGTAATTTCCAATTCAACCACTAGTGTGAATGTCCCCTGAGGCTCGGTTCACATATATGGGAATCGTATGTGTTTTTAATCAGAGTCCCCTTTACATCAGGAGTCCCCTCTTTAATCAAGATTTCCCCCTTTACACCAAGAGCCACCCTTTACATTGGGTGTCCCGCTTTCACATCGGAGTCCCCTTCACATCCAGAGTCCCCCTTAATCAGGAGTTCCCTACTAAGCATCAAGAGTCCTCCTTTAACATCAGAGTCCTCTTTTATATCAAAGATCCACTTCACATCGGCAGCAGCCCTTTAAACCAAAAGCAATCCTTACATCAGTAGCCCTCTACTTAACATCAAGAATCCCCCTTTACATCAGCAATGGCCTTTTAAATCAGGAACCCCCCTACATAATGGGCCCTCTTTACATCAGGAGTCCCCCTATACCATCAGAGTCACCCTTTACATCTGGAGTCCGCCCTTACATCAGGAACCCTCCTTTCACATTAAAATCCCTGTTTATACCCAGAGTGTGCTAGATACAGGGTGCAAGGCTCAGGAGTGCATGTTGTGCAGAATGCGGTGATCAGGAGTGTGTAGTGTACAGAGTGCGGTGATCAGGAGTGCTCAGTGTACAAACCGCGGTAATCAGGAGTGCCCAGTGTACAAAGTGCGGTGATCAGGAGTGCACAGTGTACAGAGTGTGGTGATCAGGAGTGCGCAGTGTACAGAGTGCGGTGATCAGGAATGTGCAGTGTAGAGAGTGCGGTGCTCAGTGTACAAACTACCGTAATCAGGAGTGCACAGTGTACAAAGTGCGGTGATCAGGAGTGCGCAGTGTACAGAGTGTGGTGATCAGGAGTGCACAGTGTACAGAGTGTGGTGATCAGAAATGTGCAGTGTACAGAGAGCGGTGATCAGGAGTGAGCAGTGCACAGAGTGCGGTGATCAGGAATGTGCGGTGTACAGAGTGCGGTGATCAGGAGTGTGCAGTGTACAGAGTGCGGGGATCAGGAGTGCTCAGTGTACAAACTGTGGTAATCAGGAGTGTGCAGTGTACAGAGTGCGGTGAGCAGGAGTGCACAGTGTACAAAGTGCGGTGATCAGGAGTGCACAGTGTACAGAGTGTGGTGATCAGGAATGTTCGGTGTACAGAGTGCGGTGATCTGGAGTGCGCAGTGTACAAAGTGCGGTGATCAGGAGAGTGCAGTGTACAGAGTGTGGTGAGCAGGTGTGCACAGTGTACAAAGTGCGGTGATCAGGAGTGCGCAGTGTACAGAGTGTGGTGATCAAGAATGTGCGGTGTACAGAATGCAGTGATCAGGAGTGTGCAGTGTACAGAGTGCGGTGAGCAGGAGTGCGCAGTGTCCAGAGTGTGGTGATCAGGAATGTGTGGTGTACAGAGTGCGGTGATCAGTAGTGTGCAGTGTACAGAGAGCAGTGATCTGGATTGGGCAGCATGCAGAGTGTGGTGATCAGGAATGTGCAGTATACAGAGTGCGGTGATCAGGAGTGCGCAGTGTACAAATTGCGGTGATCAGGAGTGTGCAGTGTACAGAATGCAGTGATCAGGAGTGCGCAGTGTACAAATTGCGGTGATCAGGAGTGTGCAGTGTACAAAGTGCGGTGATCAGGAGTGCGCAGTGTACAGATTGTGGTGATTAGGAATGTGCGGTGTACAGAGTCCAGGGATCAGGAGTGTGCATTGTACAGAGTGCGGTGATCAGGAGTGCACAGTGTACAAAGTGCAGTGATCAGGAGTGCGCAGTGTACAGAGTGTGGTGATCAGGAGTGAGAGGTGTACAGAGTCCGGTGATCAGGAGTGCACAATGTACAGACTGTATTGATCAGGAATGTGTAGTGTACAGAGTGCGGTGATCAGGAGTGCGCAGTGTACTGAGTGTGGTAATCAGGAATGTGCGGTGTACAGAGTGCGGTGATCAGGAGTGCGCAGTGTACTGAGTGTGGTAATCAGGAATGTGCGGTGTACAGAGTGCGGTGATCAGGAGTGCACAATTTACAGAGTGTATTGATCAGGAATGTGTGGTGTACAGAGTGCGGTGATCAGGAGTGCTCAGTGTACTGAGTGTGGTAATCAGGAGTGTGCAGTGTACAGAGTGCGGTAATCTGGAGTGCATATCTTGCTGGCCACTTTAAATCAAAAATGACTCTCCCTAAACCACTTGTCACCTCCAAATCCTTATTCTTGAGATCCCTTTTTTTAGAACAAGCGCCCCCCCATTACCCTTTTAGCATAAACCATCTTCCCCTACCAGCACATCCCCCCCCCCCCCCCCCCCCAATCCCCTTAGCTGTATAAATGGAAACACAAATCCTTCTGTTTCCCTCCCCCATGCAAACACAGACCTCAGACACAGCGCGGCTCCATGCGGTCAGGACATGTTCTTCCTCTCAGGCTCCTCATCGTGCGGTCTGTCATAGGACGAAACAGAGCTGAGGAGGAGCCTAGGGAAAGCTGCCCCAGCTCTGTTTCAGTGAGGCGACAAGCGGCAGCTGGTGGGGGAGATGCTGCGGGTGTCCGGCAATGTCATAGGCACCCCCTCTTCCTTGCAGTACACAGTGACCCCAGTAACAACCTGATTTTAGTGACAGAGTCGTCCGTACTGAGCGGATTCTCGCTCGCTTCCCCATTCTTCAGCCAGCGGGTCTGGGTCCCGGCTCTCCCTGCCCTGCGATTAGCGGCAGTGTGGTGCGGGCTCTGGGGCTCAACTCACTGTGACAGCTCCATGATCAATGAGTCTGACTGTGACAGTCAGTCAGACTCCAGCCCGATACAACCGGCTGGCAGCTGCCATAGCCATATCGCTGCTAGTGTAAGCTGGCTGGAAAGCTGGCAAGTGCCAACAGTCATCTTTCAGTTTGACTCCCAGGGCAGGCGGCGCCCCTCGGAAGTTGGTACCAGGGGCACATGACCCCTAGTTTCTGCCCTGAGTACAAAGACGAGTGTGTCTGGCCTACAGTCAAGCATGGTGGTGGGAGTGTCATGGTCTGGGGCTGCATGAGTGCTGCCGGCACTGGGGAGCTACAGTTCATTGAGGGAACCATGAACGCCAACATGTACTGTGACATACTGAAGCAGAGCATAATCCCCTCCCTTCAGAGACTGGGCCGCAGGGCAGTATTCCAACATGATAACGATACAAAACATACCTCCAAGACACCACTGCCTTGCTAAAGAAGCTGAGGGTAAGGCCTCATACACACGGGCGTATATAAAAAAATAAACAAAACGTCGGGCCCGACGTCAAGGAAAAAAAGGCGACGTTTTTCGGCGTTATGTATTGACGTTTTTCGGCGTTAGTGAGCGTCGGCGTCAATAGGCGTTTTTTAAAACAAAATCATCCCTCTGCTATTTTTCAACCTAAAAACGTCGGCGTCAAAAAACGCCGGAAAACGCCGGTATAATAATAGGTGGCATATGGTGGCATATGTTGGCGTTTCTTGGCATATTGTGGCGTCGGCGTCAAAAAATGTCAAAATGTTACAGCCTCAGAACGCGATGGCCGTGGGTTCTACTTTCTGCTCACTAACGCCGACGCCACCTACAGCTCAGAAACGCCGACGTTTTTATGGGGCCATTGACTAACATGGAGAGCTGCAAAAAACGCCAGAAAACGCCGGCGTCAAAAAACGTCCGTGTGTATGAGGCCTAAAGGTGATGGACTGGCCAAGCATGTCTCCAGACCTAAACCCTATTGAGCATCTGTTGGGCATCCTCAAACGGAAGGTGGAGGGGCGCAAGGTCTCTAACATCCACCAGCTCTGTGATGTCCTCATGAAGGAGTAGAAGAGGACTCCAGTGGCAACCTGTGAAGCTCTGGTGAACTCCATGCCCAAGAGGGTTAAGGCAGTGCTGGAAAATAATGGTGGCCACACAAAATATTGAGACTTTGGGGCCAGTTTGGACATTTTGACCATTTAAGGAAGATTCAGACAAAGTGTTAGCCCTCTGTCTGTTTTCAGTGTGCACAAAATCATATGTAATGGCAGAGTTTTATTTTTTTATAAAATGATTGTGCTGAGGTTCATACTCTGCGAGACTCTTCTTGTGGCACAGCAATCTATGCATATTTTATGTTTACAAGAAGCCTTTTGCTTTATTTAACTATGTTCCTGCGCATGTGCCCGATGACGTGGGCATATCACAGTACACTGTATATCTCCTAAACCGTGCAGGTTTAGGAGATATACAGACAACCTACAGGTACACCTTATTATAGGCTTACCTGTACGCTAAAAGTGGTTGTCATGGGTTGACAACCACTTTAATAAAGCAATGGGGCTCAACTTATGATCTTGTACACAGACCCACTGATTTCATAAAATACCTACATGCTATTTAATTCATGTTTAATTTTTGAAGATAAAGTCACCCATCCATCCATTTCTCCATGTTTTATTTTATTGAGAAATCACTTTGGAGAATACCCCTGAGCATTACTAGCCATGGCCATCTTGAGCGTGGGAAGATGGTTTAAGTAACATTTACTTCCTGAAATCCATCTACCCTTAGGCCAGGCATGCAGCCAGGAGGGTATGCTTAGCTGAGAAAGCCCCCCCTCCCGATCAAACAAAGAGAAATGTCCATGAAAATGCCAGGGATGTATGACATCATTTTGGCCTAGGTCAAAAGCCAGGAAGCAACTGAAGAAATGTAAAAAAATAATAATAATAAAACCAGTAAACATAATATACCTTCATATCTATTTACTAATGCTAGAAGCATAGGAATTAAAATAGATAATGTTGATAGTTTAGCTCCGCTTTAAACCTCCCTTACACTAAGAAAGACTTAAAAAATGCTTTAGGCCTTTTCACACGAGCGCCACCCGATCACTTCCAAATGATAGGACCACCATTTGTCTGGATTTGGACGGGATCGAATCGGATAGAGGCGATTGTCAGCGTACATGTCAACGCTGACATCTGCCACTCCATAGACGTGAATGGAGCATCCGATCAGGTCCACCTGAAAGACTGACAGACGGACCTGATTGGAAGGCCCGTGTGACAGGGGCCTTAGGATCACAAATAATCAGTCCAGTCTCATCTCAAAATGTTGGGGAGGTATGAATTACAGATGTGTTGTGGGATGTCACATGTGTAATTCATACCTCCCAACATTTTGAGATGGGAATGAGGGACACCTACTAGCAAATGTATGTAGGCATAGGGCACGCCCCTTTAAAAGGAGAATTAACCAAGAAAACAGGTTAATTAAATCCACAAGGGCTTTTTTTTAACCACTACTATTCCCTTATATTAGCTTTTAAAATTTACAAATGCAGCAATTTAGAAATTGAATGAAAGGTTTAACACTGGGAAACACTTTTTGAAAGATAAAAAGTGCATTTTATATACAACTATATAGATCAGACAAATGAGGAGGAAAGAGGGACATTATTCCAAATCAGGGACAGTCCCTCCAAATCAGAGACAGTTGGGAGCTATAGTAATTGTTGTTCCTCCTGAATACAGTTTCCAAAGGCTCCATCTGATCAGGTATTGTTCCAGCTTCTCTGATTACATATTTGTCATCAGACAGGAACTGTTCTTTTACTGCCAGCCTAAGAATGTGGAGGAAATGTGAATCTAAAGGGATCAGAACAATATAAAGGGCCAGGGACTCAGATTTATACACCTTGTTGCCTGCAATTTTCACCTCCAGCCACATTTTACTGGAGTTTTTTGTATCAGTATACATTGAGGTTGATTTATTAACCACTTAACCCCCGCCCACATTGTTCTGCGGATGGGCGGGTGCAGTAGGCAAAGCAACGTACTGGTATGTCGCTGCCTACTTCCAGGTTTAGGGCACAGATGAGGAATGAGAAGTGGAGAGATCATTAGTAAAAAGCAATACACTGTACACACATTACACATAATTAGGCACATATTTAACCCCTTGATCTCCCTAGATGTTAACCTCTTCCCAGCCATTGCCATTAGTACAGTGACAGTGCATATTTTTAGCACTGTAATAAGGGCACTGGTGATGTAAGTGGCAGCTAGTCAGTTCCCCCGGTGTCAGTTAGTGTTAGATTGTCCACCAAAATATTGCAGTCCTTGTAGTTATAAGTCGTTAATCGCCCGCATTAGTAGTATAAAAAAAAATATACCAGTATATATATATACCATAGTTTGTAGACACTATATTTTTCACGCAAGCCAATCAATATACACTTATTGGGATTTTTTATCAAAAACATGTAGCAGAATATATATTGGCCAAAATTTAGGAAGAAATATGATTTTTGAATTGTTTTTATTGGATATGATTTATAGAAGAAAAGTAAAATATATTGGTGATCAAATACCACCAAAAGAAAGCTTAGCGCAGTGCCAAATAGCAAAAAATGGCCTCGTCATAAAGGGGGTAAAATCTTCCGGAGCCAAAGTGGCTATAGGAGTTGAGAATGTTAATTTTAAAAATGTTTAACATTTAGAAATGTTTATTTCGATGAATAAAGTGGAGCTGTATTTTCTTTGATCATCAAATCAAGTGCAAGCAAAAGCCTGTTTCGTTTTTGATTTCCCTTGCAAATGATTGGGTATTTAAAGTGAATACCATTCCACTTCAATAAGCATCCGTATTCAATAAGCAAAGTGATCATCCACTTTTCACTCTTTCCAAAGAGAGCACTCTCTACTCCTTTAGTAAATCAGCCTCATTGTTTATACATTATTGAGTAAGATTTCTCTTCTCTTTGACAGTGTTCTTATGCCATCTGGCTATGACCAAGAGGCATGTAACTTGAGGCTTGATGAGGAATCATGTACCTACGAAGTGACCCGAAAAGATGACCCATCCATTCCATGCGAGTACAAATCAATGAAAGGTTAAAAGATCCGACTGCAGAGCTTCAATACATCAGAAGACATCTCACACCTAGATATTAGCTACAAGACCAGCATTTAGCATTTCCTGACAATAAATAATACATTTTCATTCTTGTTCTTCTGTAAAGGTGCAATGGTATTCTTCAACAAATAACGCTGTAATAATACATATTTTAAAAAGATCTATAATGCTGCTACTTGTATTTTTCATCTTTTATTTTCTGTAGTAAATGCATTCATATAAAGTAATGGCAACACTGTTTGTGTCACTTTAAGCTGTTTTCTTGAAACAACCCTATTTCTATAGGAGTTGAGAATGTTCTAGAGTTGAGAAATGACAAGAGAGGTGGCTGCAAGACCACCACTGGAAATCATGGGGCCTGATACAGCCTACCCGACAGGGCCCCCCTCCCATGCTCAGTGTGACTGTCTTTACTAGTGTGTGCTATGTACAGAGAAAGTGCAGTGATCAGTATGCAATGCAGGGCAGTAAGCAGTAAGAATGGCAGTGCAGAGCTGTGGAGTGTGTTGTATTTAACAGTATAAAAGTGTAGGGCAGTGACCAGCATGCAGTGATCAGTATGTAGACGTAAAAAATGCAGGGCAAAGCAGGCCGTGAGTTGCATGTAGTGGCAGTAAGTAAACATTATGCAGTGGCAGGATAGGGAGCAGTATGTAGTGATAGGGCAGTCAGTGAGCAGTATGTAGTGATAGGGCAGTCAGTGAGCAGTATGTAGGGGTAGGGCAGTCAATAAGCAGTATGTAGAGGAAGGGCAGTTAGAGACACATATGCAGTGATAGAGCAGCCAGTGAGCAGTGTGTAGTGATAGGGCAGTCAGTGAACAGTGAGTAGGGGCAGGAGAGTCAGTGAGCAGTATGTAGTTATACGGCAGTCAGTGAGCAGCATGTAGTGATAAAATACTGCTATATATATATATATATATATATAAATCTATGCTGCTACCTCAAAAATATATGTACAAACAAATAGTGAAATTCCATGCAGTGTGAATCTACAAAACTCACAGTAGCGCAAATTAATATGTGTAACATCTCTAAAATCTATTTAATGAAAAAATATTCACTGAAAACTATTCAGAACAAAAAGTCCATAACTTAGTGTTCATAATGAATGTTCACAAACTGTGATATAAAATGTGATAAAACCGTGGAATAAACTGGTAAATAATCCAAAAGTAACCATACACAACTCTATATCTTCCACCAACGTAAAATAGCGCTGATCCACACCCTTTTGGAAAGAGGCTCACCAGAAATTAGTAAAATTCAGTAACGTCTAGATAATTGCTGTTAAGTAGAGCCAGGTCTTCCCAAACCGCGACCAATCGATATTTCTCTCCACATTCATTAAAATATATACAAAGCCTGCAATAGTGTAAAAACCTTTACGGTACCATTTTTATTAAAAAGTAATGCTCTTACATCAAACATATATATATACATCACCATTAGTATACTCAAAGCGAGATGCCTGTGTGCTGGATAGTCCACCTTTCATCAGCCGCAACATCAAATTACTCTTTCAGCATCACTTTCAACATTGCAAACAGTTGCCATGCGGCCACGCCCCATGGCGTTTCCTCACTTCCGACTTTGTCACAGGGGTGCTCACAAGGCTCGACAACTGAGCTTAAATATCCATCTCCACCCCGTTCTCCTCATTAGCATACTCGCTCCAATTTCTTGTCTTTGTATGCAGCTTATCCAATAGTGCAATTAACCCTGTACAATCACAAACAGGGTAATCCATATGCACATTTAACCCCATACCAGAAACCCAAATAGTGATCAGTCTCCCAACACGGCTGGTAATAGCAACGGCTCAGTATAAAAATGAGATGGGTGAAAACAATTTTAATGAATGGCTAAAGGGTCAAATAATGAGGTATATAAAACAATGACAGATTTACTATGATTCAATTGTATTATCAATTAAATCCAGGCTCATTAAATGTTATAAGTTTTATAAAAAATTACTCCGGGGTGGAGAGATGTTATCAAAACTTTACAAATATATAAAGTATTAATCAATCATCTGCCAATTTTTCAAGTCTAAATATGTAAACTATTATTAATTCCAATATTAAAATGAATTACAATATTAAAATTATTAAGACCTAACATTAAAATTAAAATTAATTAAATAAAGTCCCTGAAATGATAATTTCAGAAAAATACTATTAACTTATAAATCTTCAGCATTAACTCATTAAGTAATAATCCCTAATGTATAAATCACATAATCAATTAAAATTAATTTTAAATACAGCAATATCCCTCTATTCAATTAATAAATACCTCACATTATCAGCTAACATGGTTTACATTAATCACATTATCAGATATTGAGATCTCACTGTATTATAGTGTAAAATAAATATTAATAATTACTAATAAAACAGTTTAAATCCAGTTCTATATTCAACCTTCCAGGCATCAGCGTCTGGAGAAAATAGATCCATTTTGTTTCTCTTTTTCCTTGCAGGAGGGACCCTCTCCACCTCCCAAAACTGGAGGGAGCAAGGGTCCTTTGCATGACAACGCTATGATGTTTGTAACCTTTAATAATATTTGTCATATGTTCCCCTATCCTAACTTTTAGGGCCCTTTTAGTCCTCCCTATGTACATTAGTCCGCATGGGCAGAGTAATGCATAGACAACATGCATTGTGTCACAGGTAATGAGATCATTTATATCATATTCTTGCCCTGTGTTGTTAGAAACAAATTTGTTCCGTCTTTTTACATTGTTTCTTGTATAGTAACATACCCTACACTTCCCACATGCTCGAAAACCTTTGTGATCCAGCCAAAGTATGGAATTTACTGGAGGGTCAATTATCTTCTGTACTACATTGTCTCCAACATTGGGTACTTTTCTATACATAAAAGAGGGTTTCACAGGAAGAACAGTATTTAAAACCCTATCCATTTGTAAGACATGCCAGTGTCTAGAGATTATATTTTCAACCTCCAGGTACTGGCAATTAAAAACAGAAATAAAACTCCATTGTTTATTGTCATTCTCCCCTTACTTTACTTTATTCTCCAAATATCTATTTCTTGGAGTAATCAACATCTTTTGAATCTCCTGATCTATTTGCAGGGCAGAATAACCTTTCTGTACACATTTCTGCTTAATAATCTCTGATTGTTCTAGAAAATCAGTATTTCAAGTACAATTTCTTCTAATGCATGTTAACTGACCCCAGAGGGGTGATGACCACTTCTAATAGACAAATAACTATTCCTATCAATTGGTTTAAAATATACTTTAGTGGCTAGACTCATACCCTCTCTAAAAATTGATAAATCCAAAAAGTTAATCTTTTTATCACTCCAATGATAATCAAATTTAATATTATTATGATTATTATTAAGATGCCCCAGAAACTGATGGAGTGTCTCTTCAGACCCCTCCCAAATAAAAAACAGGTCATCTATAAATCTTCTGTAAAACCTTAATTCAGGTCTATGCTCCCTAAAGACATACCTGTCTTCCCATTCCGCCATAAATACATTAGCCAGGCTGGGGGGCAAATTTAGCCCCATAGCTACCCCATTTCTTTGGCTATAAAATGTATTTTGATACCAAAAATAGTTGTGCAAAAACACTTTTTGCACTTGGGGTACATCTTCTCTGCCACTTAATGCCCAATTTAGTGCCAGCAGAGCATCATCATGTTGAATAATTGTTGAATAATTGACAATACATCAGCTGTCACCAAAAAACTTGGGTTTAACCCCTGTAATTTAGTATCTTTCAGCGACAACAAAAAATTCTTGGTGTCCTTTAAATATGCTTTAGTCTTTATTACACTGGGTTGCAAAAACCTATCCAAATATTCCCCCTGTCTGGCAGTAACTGACTCTATCCCATTAACAATGGGACGTGCTGGAGGGCAAGTTGCATTCTTGTGAATCCTAGGTAAAGTGTAAATAATAGGAATTCTAGAAAAACTTGGGACCAGATATCTCTGCTCTTTTTCATTCAGTAATTCAGTACTTCTGTTCTGTACCCATAATCTACCAATAATTTTAACTGATCCCTATATAGCACAGTTGGACCCTTTGATAATTTCCTGTAGGCACATTCATCTGATAACATTTCAGTCATCTGATCATGTTAAAATTTCTTATCAATTATTACCACCCCTCCCCCTTTATCCGCAGGTCTCACTATAATATCCTTACATTTTTATAGTGCTTCAATACCTTCTCTGACATGCCTGGGATTAACTCCTCTTTTAGGGGTAATTTTTTCTAAATCCCTTTGTCACGGTCCTGGTGGTGGAATCTGACTTATGCAGGGAACTACCACTCTTGCACACCCGATTCAGGGACCCCTGATAGAGTAGATAGGTAGTCCCGGAGTGCGGGATGGCATGAGGGCTGGATGGTCACTGGTGGTGGTGTGAAGCAGGTCAGAAGGGTGGTCCTGCAGGCTGGGTCGGCAACTGGTGGGCTGTGCGGTACAAGGGATCAGCCAAGGTTCGTTAACAGACTGGCAGCAGAAGTACAGAGGGGTCAGGCAATCAGATGGTCGTGGATAGCCGGGGTCGGTGCAGGCAGATAATTAGCAGGCCAGGTCAAACTGGGTCGGATCAGGAAAACAGGTGACAAACACAGGAACAGGTTACAGGAACAGAGCTGGGGCTCACAGGTACTCAGACGCTGTAGAACGGACAGCACTTGCTGACAGGTGCAGGGGGTTTAAATAGCACCGTTTGGCACCGTTACCGGCGAACGCGCATAGGCGCGCACACAAGCACAAAACGTCCAGAAAACAGCCAATCTTCTCCTAACACCCTTAGTACCAGATTTTTAAACACTTCCACATAGTGATTTCCCAGGAGTGGAGGGTTGATGGTAGATTTGTTTCTCAATCTACTATCAGTACCTTCCTGCTTGTTATTCGTATTTCTACTCACAGAGGTGATAGGGTTATTAAAAAAAAATGTTTTCAAATTAATTTTCCTCATAAACTTATGAGTAGCAATATAAGTATTACATGTATTAATAGGTCTCGTTGGGGCACATTTCAAGCCTAAATCTAATATGTAATTCTTTCGTAGAAAGGGTAGTTTGGCTTAAATTAAAGATTTACCCTGATTTATTGATCCTTTCTGCCCTTTTTTGAATTGGAGCCTTCTGCCTGCTCAACAACCTCAACTTTTAGTGAAAAACTATTCAGTGAAACCTATTCAGTGAAAACTATTCAGTCCATAACTTAGTGTTCATAATAAAAGTTCTCAAACTGTGATATAAAATGCGATAAAACCGTGGAATAAACTGGTAAATAATCCAAAAGTAATGATACACCACTCTATATCCTCTACCAATGTGAAACAGTGCTAATCCACACCATTTTGGAAAGAGGCTCACCAGAAATTAGTAAAATTCAGTCACGTCTACAGGGAGTGCAGAATTATTAGGCAAGTTGTATTTTTGAGGAATAATTTTATTATTGAACAACAACCATGTTCTCAATGATTCCAAAAACTCATTAATATCAAATTATTAAGACGTGAGGGACATCTGCACTGACTTAAAATGATTAAAGACCACTCGGAGAAAGGTTTTACCACACCTAATCGTGACAAAGTGTAACCATCTCCTATATCTCACCACATAGTAATGAAAACCTAATAAATGGTCAAATAAGGTGCCAAAATAGCGTAAAATATAGTGTCAAACTCTTGAAAATAATACTTGTGATTCAATACCTGACTTATCAAAAGTGACTTATCCAAAGTGACTTATCAAAAAGTGATTTTCAACTCCAACAACTCGTCCGTCTTCCGAGGTTAAGTTTTTTCCCGTCTTT
>BLSH010069633.1:115199-168535 GCA_018402905.1 Glandirana rugosa | reverse complement strand
ACCAGTATCGGGGCATATTTTAATGCAAACAAATTAATAGTTCTGTGAACATATGCTTGACAGCAATAACTGAAGAGGTGTGAAATATGGGAAGATGTTTAATATCCAACACAAATACAAAGATATCCAATGATTTTATATGGGGATTTTAATCAACATTAACGTTTTAAATTGATATATAAATAAAATTAAATTTTAAGACTATATACACTCCTTGGCAATTCTACTAAGAAATTTGATGCGATATGGGACAACATAATGAGTCTCGGACTGGCCCTCTTTTTCCCCTTTTTCTTCTTTCTTTCTTTTTCTTTTCCTTTTCTTAATCTACTACCCTTTTTCCTTCTTCTTTTTTATATTTTTTGTTTATCTGATTTCCTCAATAACTGGAAGATGCTTTTGACAGGACATATAGTTTTATACCGATGATATTCATAGGAATGTGCACAGTGGCTACCCTTTTACCAGTCTCCCCCCCCCATTCGCCTGTCCCTTGCTCTCTATCTCTTTTTACTGTGACATAGTCATTCCCTGTACTACCTGTCACATTGGCTCGATAGAACACTACTGTTGGTTCCTAGTGGATCGGATATATATTTCTTGGCCCTATTGTTAATGACTTGCATCTTTTCTATATTGTAGCAAAATACTAATGAAGAGCCAGCACTCCCAGGATGCACTAAATAAAGAGTTGTATTCCAACATCTTACAGCGAAATCGGACTTGTTTTGGCGTACAACGCTTTGTTCACAGCACAATTCGCATACAGAAAATACAACTATATATACACATTCAAGGAGGTCAGGTTTCAGTACTAATTGGTTAATTGCTTGCAGGTATTTCTTCATCTGATGAAGCGGTGACACCTTCATCAAAATTGTTTGACTTCCTGCAAATGAAATATATAAACCCTTCCATATAATTGAAAAAATCTGTATAAAATATAGTTATAAAAATATATACAGATCTAGCGAATCATGCCCAATAATAGCTAAATATCCATTTTTCAACTGTATATACACATTCAATACAGAAGGTCAGGTTTCAGTACTAATTGGATAATTGCTTGCAGGTATTTCTTCAACTGATGAGGCAGTGACGCCTTCATCTAAATTGTATGACTTCCTGCAAATGAAACATAAACCCTTCCATATATGCATATCTACATAATTGAAACAATCTGTATAGAATATAGTTTAAAAATATATAGATTTACTAAATCATACCCAAGATAGTCAATGATAACTTTTTTTCAAAATACATGGAAGAAATATAAACATATTGCATTGTTGCATATGCATATTGCATTATTGCGTATGCATTATTTCCCATGATTTGTAGTTCATAGTTTGTTAAAATTTGATATACAAGAAAATCAGGTAAAAGTATATACTATTTAGACCTTATACAATAAATATTACTTACAAGATACCTAAACCCTATTTTAAAATATGGTAAAAGCATACACTTATACCCTTAAACATAGATTAATTAATTGCAGGAGAAGGCATTGTTTATTTTTGTGTATAATAATAGAAATGTTATTTCATCTTAAAAATAGGTCTACATCATACCTGAAATTCATGCCCATAGGAATCCTAGTTTGTAAGTTAAAAATCCACCACACTTCTCGTTGCAAATGTTTTTGATGGATATCACCTCCTCATGGTGGATTTTTAACTCCTTCCAACCCATAGAAGATGAATGATGACATGTCCCCATTATGTTTATATTTAAAATGCTTGGAGAGATTTGAGAGCCCTTTATCTGTAGTGTATGCAGCTCCATGAAAATGCTCACTTATTCTCTGCCTGAGGGGCCTTACCGTACATCCTATCCTACATATTGCATATGGCAAGTGAGACACTCTATGGCATACATTTTCTGTACCACAATTCATATAGTTCTTGATTTTAAATCCTTTATTAGAGACACGTTTCACTGTGTTGGATTTCTTTGAATGTTTTTTGCAAAAGCGGCAAGTTGCATTGCCACATGATTAAGAACCATTGACTTTTAACCAAGTGCTTCCAGGTTTAATAGACCTAAAGAGGCTAGGGGGAAGTATATACCCTAGAGTCTCAGCTCGATGGGCAGAGAATCTAACCCCTGCTTGTATGACAGGTTTAAGACTTTATACACTCCTTGGCAACTCTACTAAGAAATTTGATGCGACATGGGACCCGTGGATACAATATTTATCTACAACATAATGAGTCTCTAGCTGGCTTTCTTTTTCCCCTCTTTCTTCTTTCTTTCTTTTTCTTTTCCTTTTCTTGATCTACTACCCTTTTTTCTTTTTTATATTTTTTGTTTATCTGATTTTCTCAATAACTGCAAGATGCTTTTGACAGGACATATAGTTTTATGCCGATGATATTCACAGGAATGTGCACAGTGGCTTCCTTTTACCGGTCTCCCCTTTTCCCTTCCCCTGTCCCTTGCTCTCTATCTCCTTTCCCTGTGACATTGTCATTCCCTGTACTACCTGTCACATTGGCTCAATGGGACACTACAGTCGGTCCCTAGTGGATTGGATATATATTTCTTGGCCCTATTGTTAATGACTTGCATCTTTCTATATTGTATTGTTATTTCTTTCCAGTACTCCCACCGAGAGCATTTATGTCAAGATCTCTCTGTTTAACGTTAAGAGGTCTTATGCTTATAAGCATTTTTAGAGAAAGACATTTTTGTATTTGTGATCAGTTTACCATTTGTTTGCACTATTGTTCAAATGTTGTGCTTTATATGACATTGTGTTATTACTTCAATAAAAAAAAAAAATATTGAAAATTAAGACTTTATACACTATATGATGCCTGAAAAGTCCAAGTTTTTCTTCTATGATTTCATTGGACATTAACTCTACAATGCTACAGATTAGAGTATATGTCAGGTGTTGTTAATTCCAGTAAATCCTTCATAGGAAGAGATTATGATGCTGACAGCATTGCCACTGAAGTGTTCTTGTGTTAAATATTTGCTTTCTGATGTTTATTTATGTTATATTCCCTCTCACATTACTATATATATAAGTTCTTCAAACATCTATGCAGCATTTGAAACAGAACACATTTCAAAATGGTAAGTCGAAATAAAAATGACTGTGTAACATTGTTTTTAGGTATAGATTAGAGGCTTGCATTGGGTTAAAACTGATTAATTTTTTTTTTTTTTTTGTAATTATCCCTAAGTGCGTTCCCAGTGAATACTAACAGGAGGATGTTCAATAATGTGTTGAATTAATGTAGGTTTGAGTAGGTTTAGTAAGTCATGACAAATCAAATATATTGTATTTCATGATGATTTAATATTATGTATATTATTTGTTATATAGCCCAATAGGATTGTTAACATTACTTTAAGGTTTATCTAAAGCCAAAACTTTTTTCTTTAATTTTGGACAGAGTATTCCCATTGGGTAGATTGACCTTGTTATTCCTGGTGACCATTGTTACCAAGACATAGCGTATACAGGTATTGAATAGAAATCTAACATTTTATAGTTGTCAAAGGAATAATGGAGGAGAAATTTTCAATGGGACACCTGGCCTAGTAACCACTGTCAAAGATGAATCTCCCTCCACTTCCAGTCTATCTCTGTGACAAAAAAATAGAGGAAAATCATCTCAATGAGACAAACAGAGCAAAAATAATTTTTTTGGAAGGGTTCGATTTTCTTAAAACTGGAGAAAAGAAGCATTTAATAAAAAGTCAAGTTTTTGTGTCTAGTAACTAGGCTGTTTCCTTGTTTCAATGTACCATAAGCAATAATAGTTTTTGTAAATAAGTCCTAAGAGTGCATAACAGCAAAAAAAATTAAAAATGATAACGTTTAAAAGAACAGCTTTTGTAACAAAAAGAATGGTTAAGGGGAAATGTAAGTTTTAGGTTTAGAGGTTAAAGTAGATCTATAGGCAAAACTTTTTTAAAAACATTTTGGATAGAGTAAGGGAGAGTTGTAACTCCTGTCAGATTTTTTTCTTTTGCCATCTGTGTCCCATTGTGGAGATCTCACTTCACTTCCTGTCCCATAGTCAAACAGGAAGTGAGAGGAAATCACTGCAAATTAAGGGAATTTCTTAAGGTCACCAGAACTAGATTTACCCTCTATTATTTTTCTGGGGACAACCCAAAATTTGGGATTTTCTTTCTCTTTCAATGATAATAATAAAAAGGACAAATAGAGAGAGGGGATTTCCAAAAGGGGGGCTCAGGCAGCAATAAAAATTGACAGCAGTTATAATCCCTTTCCACTTTATCCCAAAGGAAAAAAAAATGCCTTTAGTTATACTTGAAGGATAGCAGGGACTGGTTTTAATGATATCTTTACCCCATATGTGGCTTACTTAAAGCAGTGTTAAACCTAAAAACAAAAATGAATTATATTGCTGCTTATCAATATTTAGATGTGGAGGCTGCATTAGTGTTTTTTAGGCTTGTTTGCCTTTATTTTCGCCTGGTGATCCAGCCAGTAAGTTATTTTCAACTTCATTTGACAGACCAAACTGTCCAGCAAACGGGGCTGTTAGAGGGTTGACACAAACCATTTAACACTGACAGGGGTGCTTAGAAGTGTCAGCTTTCATTAATGTAAAACTTTTATACCAAAATGAAAAAGCCAGCCTTAAATTTTTATTCAAGTTCTTCTAAATCTGCTGGTACATCTAACGCAATGATTCTCAAACTGTGTGCCGTGGCATACTAGTGAGATTTGCAGGTGTGCCGTGGGAGTCTTGAAAAATATTTAAAATTGCTAGCATTTTGAAACCTTATAAACATATCGAAAAATTAAATGGTAAATCAATGTAGCAAAAGTTGAAAAAGTAACATATATAAAAATCTCTGTTATTCATTGGTTTCTTTCGTAACCGAGACTTGTGCGAGATCTCGGGAGAACTCAATCGCTCTAATTATATTATAATAATAGAGACCGTTCAGTTGCAACTTTGATGCTTATAAATAAAGTTTGTTCATTATTTAGCGATGTCTGTCTCTGAAAGAGAAACTGTTAAATGAAAAGCAAGGAAGCAACAAAAATACAAAGAAGATTACAATCACTTCAATCTGATTTGCTCTCGAAAGCAGGCACATCCTTCACATTAAATTTAAAATTAAATATATATGTAAAAATAAATAAGTTCTTCATCACAAAAATTGTTAAATCTTTTCAGGTGTGCTGTGAAATTTAGATATTTTTGGTGCGCCGCAAGACAAAAACGTTTGAGAAACACTGATCTAACGCTACCCTCTACCCAGATTGATAATGCTGTCTACCGCTGGGTTCACACCTATGCGAACTGGAGGTGGCTCCGGAGCGGCTTGCACAGGAGTCCCTTGCATCTTTGGCTCCATTTCAGGGCCAGAATTCAGCCAAAAATTCATCCCTTATTTGTCCCTGAAACAGAGAACAGGGATGCCCCGGACCCCCTGCTGTCATCCGCATCCGGCATCAGTGTGAACCCAGCATAAAAGTTTCTCTATTGCGCCTACATCAAGACAGGAGACACCCTAAGACACTTTTTTGGGACCACTGGCATTCATACAGCGATCAGTGCTATAAAAATGCACTGATTACTGTGTATATGCCATTGGCAGTGAAGGGGTTAACTGTGTTCCCTGGGTGTGTTCTAACTGTATGTGGGCTGGGCTGGCAGGGGGGAGGGAGTGATCACGGCTTCCATATACAGGAAGCCTGTGATCACACCCCTTCCCCCTCTATGAGAACGGAGATCCGTGTTTACATACACGAACCTCTGTTCTCTCACTGCGTGGGGGGCATCGCGGGTAGCCGGCGGCAATCGAGTCCGCCATACCCGCTCCCTGCCCCCCCAGACACAGTGGGCGCACTCTCACAGTACTAGTTATCGCAACCGTTGTGAGGGCGTTTTGCGATAACGAGCCATCTTGCTGCCGTCACGGCAAAACTTTGTGGTGTCATTGGTTAGAAAGAGGCATATTTTTGAGATGTTTTGTGAGTTGAGGCCGCAAGCTTTGGACAATAATTGGAAGTGGGGCTGAAAGGATAGTTTAGGATTTGGGATAATATTTAGCACCTTGACATGTGGGGATGGGTTGATGGTTGTGCAATCAATCTTGACAGAGGAGTCAGGGAAAGAGGCCTGTGAGAGAGGAAATATTATGCGCTCACAGTACTAGTTATCGCAGCCGCCGTCATATGATGGCGGTTTGTGATAACGAGCCACCTTGACGCCGTCAGATGCCAGTCGGCAGTCAGCAAGTGGTTAAAGTGGAGCTAAACTCTGAGACACTTACCTCTCCTTCAACAATCTAACGTCTCTCGCTGGTGCCAGCATCTTTCACCTGGCTTCTTTCTGGTGCTTGGCTGCACCATCTTAATTGCCTGGCATGGGATGACGTCAATCCTGTGCATTTCCAGGAGTGCAGTCACCCTGGCACACAGGTGCTGTACTGAAACGTAAAATAAGCTGCGCTTGCGCAGCTAAGTGTACATTCCACAGAAGACTGCGATCAGGCAGGAATTTTTCTTTTTTTTCAGGAGAGACATGGCAAGCCTCCTCTACAATAAAAAGCCTGCCTTCTTGCAGTTTTTTTTTAAATGGGAGTTTGTAGTCCCACGTTTAAAGCGGTTGTATACCCTCCAGTGTGATTTTTACCTACAGGTAAGCTTATAATAAGGCTTACCTGTAGGTAAAACGAATATCTCCTAAACCTGTAGGGTTTAGGAGATATTCCCCCTGCAAGCAGCCGCTGACATCAGCGGCGCATGTGCAGTGATGTCCCGGTGAAGGCTAGGCGCATAGCACCAGACCTTGCTGGAAGGCTTGCCATATTGCCGCATGCGTGGGAGTGACCTCTCATGGCTCCGGATCCGCATACCCAGAAGCAACATCTGAGGGAAGATGCCCGCTCCCTCAGAGGGGACCGAGCAGCCCTAACGGATCTTCATTCTAAGGTGAGTATTTCATAATGAGCTAGTATGCTGTGCATACTAGCTTATTATGCCTTTGTCTTGCAGGTTTTGTTTTGTTTGTTTTTTTGTTCCCTGGTCTAAGCTGCATTGTATTACATTTTTGTTTTTGGATGTAATAACACTTTAAAGTTCATAGTATAGATTAAGGGTAAAGTGATAAAAAAAAATAAATACACACATAAATGAGGTAAATGTAGAAATTGCATTCAGTGGTAAATTAAGTGTGGTTTAGGTTAGCAGACCTACTTTTGTAATCCCCATTGTTATCAAGGATAATATATATATATATATATATATATATATATTGTGGACCTTTTCACTTTGAGTGCTTAGAGCAACCAACTCCCAAGGTGTAGCTCTCTCAGTGTAATGATACTGAGTCCCAGGCCAGAGTCTGAGTCTCTTCCTGGTCATTTAAAGCAGCTGAAGAGGGATCTGGGTGGACCAGGAACTCCGGGCCGGAACCAGCTCCACCATGGTGGCTCCCAAAACCGGGACTGAACTCTCTCTAATCCACTCCAAGTGAACGCATGCAAGGCGACAGATATCACCCATCCACTATTTTGCCTCGCATAACATCATACACCCCCTCTGCTCAAGCCCCTGCGGCTGAGCAACTGTCACACCCATACAGTGGACCCAGGAAAGGACATCCGCATTGATTTGCAGCTTTCCCATCCTATGTTCCACTGTAAACCTAGGGCTGTAGGGCCAGAAACCACCTTGTCACCCGACTATTTTTTTTCCTTTTGTCACACATCCACTTCAGGGGGGCATGGTCGATGACCAGTCTAAATGGCCTTCCCAATAAATAATACTTTAGGGTCTCCAAGGCCCATTTAATAGCGAGACATTCTTTCTCGACAATGGCATGATTTCTCTCATGCCAGTTTAATTTACGGCTTCGGTATACAACCGGGTGCTCCTCCCCATCTCTGATCTGGGACAGTACAGCCCCTAGAGCCACATCAGAGGCGTCGGTCTGCACCATGAAGTCATTGGTGAAGTCTGGGGTCACAAGCATCGGTTGTACACAGAGGGCTTGTTTTAATTTCTGAAACACCTTCTCGGCTTAAGGGTTCCATTCACCATGACTGACCCCCTACCCCTTGTCAGGTCCATCAGGGGCATGGCAATGGTGGCAAAGTTGGATATAAAGGGCCTATAGTACCCCATGACCCCTAGGAATGCTTGCACCTGCTTTTTCGTTAGAGGTTGGGGCCACTTCTGGATTGCCTCCAGTTTGTTGGTTTGTAGTTTAACAAGTCCCCGACTGATAATGGGGCCAAGGTATTTGACCTCCTCTAGACTGATGGCACTTTTTGGGGTTGGCTGTGAGACCCACTTTCCTAAGAGAATCCATCACTGCTTGCGCTCGGGGTAGATGCAATTCTCAATCTGGGCTGTGGATGACCACATCATCCAAGTAGGACACTGTGTAGGAGTGGTGCGGTCTTAAGGTTTTATCCATCATTCTTTGGAATGATGCAGGGGCACCGTGTAACCCAAATGGCATCCGCTTGTATTGAAATGACCCTTCAGGGGTCAAAAAGGCCATCTTCTCCTTTGCTGTCTCTGTTAGGGGTATCTGCCAATAGCCCTTAGTCAGGTCCAGGGTTGTTATGTACCGGGCACCTCCCAATCGGTCTATAAGTTTGTCAACCCGAGCCATCGGGTATGCATCAAACTTCGACATGCTATTTAACTTTATAAAGTCATTACAGAACCTTATAGTGCCATCGGGCTTCAAGACCAGCACTATGGGGTTCGACCAGTCACTGTGGGACTCCTCTATCACGTCCAATTCTAACATGGTTTTGATTTCCTTTGCCACTGCCTCTCGTCTAGCCTCAGGGATTCTATAGGGCTTCACACTTATGCGAACACCTGGTTCCGTGATTATGTCATGCTGGATCACTGAGGTCAGTCCAGGTAAAGGGGAGAAAAAGTCTCTATTTTTACGTTATTCTTTAATGTCATTTTATTGTGTTACGGACAAGGACTCGGTTATGGGGACGTCAGGGGTTATTGGTACCCTGTCCTTTTGAGGAGGGAGACGGTTAGTAAACTCTCTCTGTCCTTCCATGGTTTTAAGAGATTAACATGGTAAATTTACTCCGGTTTTCTCTTCCCTGGCTGGTAAACTATGTAGTTTACCTCCCCTACTCTTTCCCTAAACTCAAAGGGACCCTGCCACTTGGCCAGGAATTTACTTTCCACAATGGGGACTAGCACCAGCACTCTATACCCGGGATTGAAAGTTCGAGTCTTGACACACTGATTATAATGCCTCCCTTGGGCTTCCTGGGCTTGCTCCATATGTCCCCTTACAAGGGGCAGGACAGCTGAGATTCGATCCTGCATCAAGGAGACATGCTCAATGACGCTTCTATACGGGGTGGCCTCTCCTTCCCACATTTCTTTTGCGACATCTAACAGCCCCCTGGGATGTCTACCATATAAGAGTTCAAATGGGGAATAACCCGTAGACGCCTTCGGAACCTCTCGTATGGCAAACATATGATATGGTAGCAAAAAATCCCAATTTCTCCCATCTTTTGTCAGCCACCTCTTTCAACATACTTTTGAGGGTCTAATTAAATCTTTACACAAGTCCATCCATTTAGGAGTGGTAGACAGAGGTACAGAGATGGGAGATTTTGTACAACTTGCACAGTTCCTTAGTAACCCTGGACATGAACGGGGTGCCCTGGTCCATTAAGATCGCTTTTGGGATCCCCACACAACTAAACACCTGGACCAATTCCTTGGCAATAGTCTTAGTGGAGGTATTCCACAAGGGAATGGCTTCAGGATAGCGTGTCGTGTAGTCCAGTATTACCAGAATGTGTTGGTGGCCGACTTTACTACTCGCTCCACCAGATCCATGCCAATTCTCTCAAAAGGCACTTTGATTATGGGTAAGGGAACAAGCAGACTGCGGAAGTGGGGTGACGGTGCAGACACTCGGGGCATGACTCACAGTACTCTCTGACATCTGCACACAGCCTGGGCCAGAAGAATCTCTGGGTTATCCTCTCCCTGGTCTTCTACATACCCAGATGTCCCCCCATTATATGACCATGGGCCAAGTCTAGCACCATCCTGCGGAAGGGTTTCAGAAACACCAGCTGTTCTACCTCGTCCTCACCATGTTTTACCACCTGATAAAGCAGATTGTTTTTAAGAGCCATGTAGGGGAAAGACAACCCTCAATTAGGATCCACAGGTTCCCCATCCATCATCTTAACGTTCTCTCTGGCTCTAATGAAGGTGACATCTCGTAATTGCTTTGTACAAAAATCCTCCCTCCTGACTTCTAAGTCTGGGGTCACATTCTGTCCACTCTCACTATTAGAGTCAGAGATGTTCTCTGGTTTATTAACCTCAAGCTGAGAGCTGTCTTCCAGCTCCTCCAACTCCCCAGCCATCACAGGAAAAGGAAGAGGGTCTCCCCCCACCTCGGTCCTGCCAACCGTCTCCTCTTCCATTTGGCAAAAAGGGTCTGGTGAGAGATCGCGTGCTTCCCCAGCAGGGGGATCTCCATCCTCCAGACTCTCTGGGCCTTCCCATAACCTGCAAAAATGGGGAAAATCCCTCCCCACCAGGACCTCATGAAGCAGGGAAGGTACCACCCCCACTGAATGTGTCACACTGCCCCAAGAGGTGCTAATCTCAACCACCGCAGTCTGGTAGTCCTGAATGTCCCCATGGATGCAAATGACTCCGATGGTGCTCGGGTGTAATTTTGCAGGATTTACACAACTGCTTTTGACTAAAGTCACAACACTACCAGAAACAAGCAGTGCAGTAACCAGCTTCCCATCAACAGACAACACACACATTTTCTTTTCCATGTTGCAGTGCATGCGACCTGTGCAAAAATAAATATGCATCTTTTTGCATAATCATAATCACACTGCATTGGTTCATCATTTTAGGGACAGATGGCAGCAATATGTCCTAATGCATGACATCGGTAGCACTGTATGTGTTCTATACCCAGTCCTCTCAAGGGTCCCCGAGACCTTCCTGGCTTCTTTGGCCAGTCTCCAGATCTATAGCCCATAGTCTCTTTAGCTGTAGCATTCTTATCAACCTTCCCCATGCCCTTGAACCCTGGAACAGTCTTACTGGGTCCGATCTTTCACCCCTAGTTTCATTGGAGTGGGGCGCAGATGGGTACAACAAGTCCTCAGCAGCACTGTATCTCTGCACAAGGTCCACCAGTTGGTTTGCCATTTTGGAGTCTCCATGGCTGACCCACTTCCTCAAAGCACGCAGATACCGGTCCATGACCACACGCTCCACAATCTGAGGGCCTGGCAAAGTCTTTGGCTGTAACCACATTCTCGTGAGATGGATCAAGTCAAACATTTGGGAGCAGGGTGGCAGATTCATGCGATAGGTCTGCTGATGCACCCATTGAGCCCAGACTGCCATGGTGACACCCAGGCATGTGAGTATCTCCGTTTTTAGAGACTTATCGGGTTCCAAGTCAAAATAGGCCTTTTGGGGCTCACCTGTCAGAAAAGGTGCTAGCAGTTCTGACCATTGTCCTTTTTGCCATCCTTCCCGCACAGCGACTCTCTCAAAAGTGGTGAGGTACGCCTCCATGTCATCCACAGATGTCATCATCCGCAGGAGGTAACTGGCACGTATCAACTTTTGTTCGACTGTCATAGGAGGTGCGGACCCCTTCTTTGACTCCAGCAGGGCCTCCGTAAAACTGTAGGATCGTCTCACACTGGGCTGCATTGGCCTGCAGTAGGGCTTTTATCATCTCCTCCATTTTGGAAAGTTGCCCGCTGAATCCACCACGTGTGGGAGATTAGCTTGTGGGGATCACCTTTCCTGGGAAAAAGGCAAACTTTCTTTAAACTCTGGCAGGTTGCCAGTTTTATTGGTAAAAGGTTGCCAGTCAAAACAAACAAAATAGCAAAACAAAACCTTGCCGTCCAGCGCTAAACTATTACAGAGCAGGATACCTCTCTATACGATGTCAGGCTCATCCCTGACGCCTCCAAACAAAACAAATGCAAACCTTTTCTCTTTGAGTCCTTAGAGCAACTAACTCCCAAGGTGTAGCTCTCTCAGTGTAACGATACTGAGGCCCAGGCCAGAGCAACACCGAGTTCTCTTCCTGGTCATTTAAAGCAGCTCTCCTAAATACTCTACCTAAATTCGAAGTATTGAGCATTGTGTGTACCTGGCTCTTCTCATTATACCAATACATTTACATCTACATTGCATTCATACCTGGACTGTCACTCTTCTGGTTGTCTCTCACCCGCATAGATGCCTCCTTCCCCTGTGTGCTGGGGGGAGGGTTGTTGGTCTGGTGTGCCCCTGGGCCCGCCCGGGGCATTTTATGGGTGGTCATCTTGACCATACATGATCACTGGTAAAACTTTCTCATATTGCGGCCTGGGTCCAGAGGAAGCCAAGTGTTTGGCTAAAAGTTGACCTTACAGACGTTTCCATATACCATATATATGTTTTTGATCATGTTCACACTATGGCCATGTATGTTTTTATCCTGTTTTGGATTATATGTTGGTACCCTTGGGCATAGGGGTAACATGTCTAGTTTTTTGTAACTATATAGTTTACATTTGTATAATAAAAAAATACTTTATCCTTGTCTCCATCATGCTGCCACTATAATCCAGCATTGTAGGTACTGGAAACATTGTTTCCAGATATTTTCCTATTGTTTTTCTGTGCTTGTTTGGATGAGGCAATCATTACCCAATTTATTTTGCTTATCACTTACCTTGCTCTGAGATGCTCCAATACCTGCAAGTTAAACATTATGTTTCAGCCACTCATAGTTGCATGCCAAGGGGTTGCCATTTGATATATAACCCCTCCTTATGCACAGGCAGAGAACCCAGGAAGTTATCAGCTCACAAGATTTTTCCACTAATTAAACAGATATAGCAAAAAGCTTTCAATGATACATTTAGCACACCAAAAGGTAGCAAAATTCTAACTGTTGAGGTTCACATACACATTAAACTGCATTGCAATGCGTTTTGAATGACCTCTCCAATGCAGCTAACACAGCACACTTGCTATGAACAATCTGTGCAATGTGGTACATGTTTGTTTTAAATGCATTGCAGAGCTTTGGCAGCCTATTCAAAATTAGTAGGCTTTGTAACGCAATGCACATACCAGACATTAAAAAACACATATACATTACCGCAATCTGCTGGTGTAAATTGGACTGCTCTACTCTTCCTCGCCTTAACAGGGTATTATTGTTATTATACAGGATTTATACAGCATCAACAATTTGGGCAGTGCTTCAAATCATGAGGGCAGACAATACAGTTACAATTCAATTTAATACAGGAGGAATCAGGGGGCCCTGCTCATTAGAGTTTACAATCTAAGAGGGAGGGTCAAGAGATACAAAAGGTAATAACTGTAGGGGAAAGGTTTTCAGAGATTGTTTAAATGTGGACAGAGTAGGAGATAGTCAAACAGATCGGGGTAGGGTGTTCCATAGGATGGGAGAGGCTCAGAGGAAGTCCTGGAGGCAAGCATGTGAGGAGGTGACAGGGGGTCTAGAGAGCAAGAGGTCTTGGGAGGAATGAAGAGAATGATTTGATTGGTATTTTGAAAATGGGTTAGTGATGTAGCTGGGGGCTGAGTTGTGGGTGGCTTTGTAAGTTGATGTTAGTATTTTGAATTTAATTTGTTGGTTGAGCAGAAGCCAGTATGGGGATTGGCAGAGAGGAGTAGCAGACAGTGAACGGTTGTTAAGGTTGATGAGTTTGGCAGCAGTATTCATGATGGACTGAAGGGGGGATAGGTAAGCCAATGAGGATGGAGTTGCAGTAGTTGAGGCAAGAGATGACCAAGAAGTGAATTAACCACTTCAACCCCGGAACAATTTCACACTTTAGGACCAGAGCACTTTTTGCGATTTGGCACTGCCTTGCTTTAACTGACAATTGCGCGGTCGTGCGACGTTGTACCCAAACGAAATTTGCATCCTTTTTTCCCACAAATAGAGCTTTCTTTTGGTGGTATTTGATCTCCTCTGCGTCATTTCTGATCACCACTAAAAACAAAAAAGAACGACAATTTTGCAAAAGAAAAACAATTTTTCTTACTTTTTGCTAAAATACAAATCCAAAAAAAAAATAAAAAAAGAGTTTTTTCATCAGTTTTGACTGATTTATATTCTTCCTCATATTTTTGGTAAAAAAAATCGCAATCGGCGTTTATTGATTGGTTTGCGCAAAAGTTGCCGCGTTTACGAATGATGAAAATTAATTTCTGGGGTTTTTTGGTTTTTTTTACTAGTAATGGTGGCAATCTGTGATTTTTAGCGGTACTGCGATATTGCGGCGGACATGTCGGACCATTTTGACACTTTTTTGGGACCATTGGCATTTATAAAGCAATCAGTGCTATAAAAATGCAGTGATTATTGTGTAAATGCCATTGGCAGTGAAGGGGTTAACCTGGAGGGGGCACTCTAGGGGTTAACTGTGTTCCCTCACTGTGTTATAACTGTATGGGGGCTGGGCTGGCAGGGGGAGGGGAGTGATCACAGCTTCCATATACAGGAAGCCTGTGATCACAGCCCTTCCCCCTCTATGAGAATGGAGATCTGTATTTACATACACGGACCTCCATTCTCTCACTGTGGGGGGGCCATTGCGGGTAGCCGGCGGCGATCGAGTCCGCCCTACGCGCTCCCTGGCCCCCCCCTGAACACAGTGAGCACGTGAGCGTGCCACTGGCGGCGCACGCACTCACGATACTAGTTATCGCGGCCGCCGTCCTGTGACGTTGTTTAGCGATAACGAGCCATCTTGCTGCCGTCACGCTGCGGTGGGTAGTCGGCAAGTGGTTAAAAGCTTTGTGGTGCCATTGGTTAGAAAGAGGCATATTTTTGAGATGTTTCGTGAGTTGAGGCCGCAAGCTTTGGGCAATAATTGGAAGTGGGGCTGAAAGGATAGTTTAGAGTCTGGGATGATATTTAGCACCTTGACATGTGGGGATGGGTTGATGGTTGTGCAATCAATCTTGACAGAGGAGCCAGGGAAAGAGGCCTGTGGGAGAGGAAATATTATGAGCTTGGTTTTGGATAGATTGAGTTTGAGTGGTGTGACATCCAGACTGATATGTCTGTTAGTAAATTAGTGATGGGGTTAGTGTGGAGACAGATGCAGTGAGCTGAGAGGTAGAGAGATTGATTTGGGTGTCATCAGCATAGAAATGGTATTGGAAGAGTGGCCCAGGGAGGAAGTGTAGATCAAAAATAGGAGAGGTCCAAGAACAGATGGACCCTGTCAGAGAAAGGAAGAGGAGAGGAGGAAGTAAAATAGTGACGCTAAAGGTACGGTGGGATAAGTAGGATGAGAACCAACGAAGAGTACAGTCATGGAGACCAAAGGAGTGGAGGTTTTTTTTTTGAGGAGGAGAAAGTGGTCTACTGTGTCAAAGGCAGCAGAGAGGTCCAGGAGTAGGGTACAGGGTCCAGGGGGCAGGTGGTTAGGTGGATGTTAGAAAAAAGTTTAGCAACTTCATCTATAGTAGTGGGAAGTAATGGTTTTACCTGTGGACATGAAGTGTTAAGTGAGGGAGATATCGGTGCAGCGGAGATCTCATCACAAATTGTATCAATCTTATTTTTTAAGTGATTGGTGATCTTTTGAGCAGTGAGTGAGTTAATGGGTGGAAGCAATAGAGGACGAAGTAGAGAGTTGGTGGTTTAGAAGAGTTGACAGTGGCCAGATGAGAAGTTGTTAATAAGAATGATAAAATAGGTCTGCTTGGCAGTGTGGAGGTAGGAATTGTATTTTTGAATGGCAGGTTTATATTGGTTGAAATCTTTCTGAGACTTAGTCTTATGCCACAGGCGATCAATAGCTCGGTTACGTTTTTTGAGACTTGTGGTGTCATTTGTTCGCCAAAGTTGAAGGGGTCAGGGCATGATTCTGTGTGTAGTTAGGGGGAAAGTGGTAATTTTTTTTATTATGGCTGCATCCAGCGAGGCTTTGACATTACAATCTAACAGTAATCTTGCATCAGGTCCAAAGAGGTGAAAGTGAATAAATAAATCAAACTGCAGACACCAGTCAAAGCCGCACTTTTCTACTAATTTCATTGTCTTTTTGTATTTCAACGCTCATATACATTAATTCATAATTCATAATTCTGTAGAAGTGCCGTTCAGAGAATACTTTTTGTCTACTGGTCATAAACATCAAGGTAGTGTCTAAATCTAAATGAAGTAAGAATGCTGATTGGCTGCTGTTGGTTACTATGCGTGTTTGCTTTGTTAGGTAAGTCCTTATGTATTCTATATTCTAAAAATGAATTGTTAAGTAAGAAAGAAAGGATCGCAACAGGATTCCTACACTGAAGGTGATCATTTATATTTCAATAGCCAACTTAAACAAACTCTTATAATTGTTTTATAGGCATTGCTTCTGTACCTTGTGGTCACATTTGGATTCTTTGTAACAGTATCTGAATGTGCTTGCCTTATGAATAAGAATATCCTGCCTAAAGGAGTAAAACGTCGAGCAGGTAAGGTACAATCCATACTATAGCCAAAGACTCTTCCACTTTTTAACGGCATTAGCAGACCTTGCGTTACATCACACCCTGTTGCAGAGACCTATGTTAAATATAATAGTCATCTAGCTATGAATGCTGACATTTTCATAGAATAACTCTCAACTAATTAGTTGAGGGCAAAGTAAAAAGTTCACTTTAATGCAAACCTCCAGAGACATATTACATACGTTACTTACGCCCCCCTAGGACTCTGTTCGGCTGTCAAGAGAAAAAAGTGCCCTGCCTACATTAGGAATTGCTGGAGTCATAGCATACAAGGGATAAGGACACCTGTCCTTCCCCCCCCCCCCCATGTGACAGCACTGATTGGCTCTTATTGACCCACTGTCACATGTAGTAAATCACATGTTCTACCATACATGGATGTATCAGGTATTTCCTGGCACTACATAAAGTAACAAGGGAGAAAAAGAAAGGTAAGTATATACCGTACTGCTCTGTACAGGCTGAGGAATGATCTTCCTCTTTTATTTTATCGTTCTAAATGTAGAAATTTGTAGATTAGCAATTCAAGTAAGCAAACAATTTAATGAGGAGGTCCGCACAATACTAAAAAATTACACATACTGTAGCTGCTGACTTTTAAAAATAGGACACTTACCTGTCCTGGAGTCCAGCGATGGTGGCATCCGCCGCCGATGTTCGTATCGGGGGTCGGGTGCAGCCGCGTCCATTGCGGGTAAGGGAACCCGGCAGTGTAGCATTACAGCTTCACGCCGGGCACCTTACTGCACATGCGCGAGGCTTCGCTGAACTCTGCTATTGGCCCGGCGGCCAGCGAGGAGGGAGCTGGGCTGCTGACGTCAGCGGCCACCGGACCGAGCTCCCGGATGTGTAGAAAAGGGCCCCTGTCTAAAGTGTCCTCTTCCCCCTCCCCTCGAAAGGTGCCAAATGTGACACCTGAGAGGGGAAGGAATCCAACCAGTGGAAGTTCTACTTTTGTGTGGAACTCAGCTTTAAAGTGAAACTACACTGCATTTGAGCACCACAAACCATAAATTACATTTAAAGCGGTAGTATACCCATCCATTTAACAGTTTAAAAACCAGTTCCATTTCCGGCACGTACCCAGAAATGTAACACTCCCATTAGTTGTGCTCTAAACCAAACAGTCAAACCATCCAATGGCTGGTGTCATAGCTGATCACATGTGCAGCATCATGGCATGGTAGATTAAACAGAGGCCAAGATGGCAGCTTCCTTGGCTGAAAATGATAGGAGGGTATACTACCACTTTAATTCACTTTTAATATTCAAAGCAAACTCCCCCATCTATTCATGTCTTCACCCTTTGTTTTCCTGAGAAATCACTTTCAAAAAAACCCTTGCAGCTCTGGCTGTGGCCATCTTGACTAAGGGCAAATGATTCATGTTGCATTTTCTTCCTGGAATCCATATTCCCTTAGCTCAGACATAAGGCAGGAGGATGTGCTCAGAGATAACCTCTCCTCCTCTCCTGAAAACTCCTGGGATGTATGACATTATTTGCCAAGACCTTGAAACCAGGAAGGTAATATAGTTAAAAGTTTAAAACAAGTAAATAGAATATAGTTTTCTATCTATTTACTAATGCTGGCAGCATAAGGATTAAAAATAGTCAATGTTGACTGAGTGAGTGAACCTTGAGAAAGATATCTGCCTGACAGGAAGTCTATTATTTTCATTGAGGTAGCTGATTCATAGATATGCATTGTAAGAAAGAGCAGTAAAGCACATTCACTGTATAGCACTGCAAAGCAGAAAGAAGAGCGTGTGTATATAGTGAGCTAACAAGCTGCTATTTGAACCTATATAATTGCAAACTATACATCATTATTACGCACATCATTACATTGTTTATATCAAGCTGATTTCTCACATGCATATCTAAAATCATTGCAATAGATTATCCGGTTCCCGACCGACTCGCGTACAATTACTGCTGCAGAGTGGCGCTGTCCCCGACTCGCCGTTTATAAACGGCGGCTCGCTCGTGTGCGGCTAGTGCCCACCGCACTCTGCAGCAGTGTGGCCGCGGTTCCGGCGGACTCAATGTCCGCTGGCTACTCACGATTGCCTGGCAGAGAAGAAAAACGGGGAACCGCCGATGTAAACACGGCGGTTCCCCATTCTGACAGGCGGCATGTCAGAGATCTACTGATCCCTGTCCCTGGGATCAGTTGGATCTCTTATGCCCCTGGCAGCCCAACCCCCTCACAGTTAGAACACACCTAGGGAACACAGTTAACCCCTAGAGCTCCCCCTGCAGGTTAACCCCTTCACTGCCAATGACATTCATACAATAATCAGTGGATATTTACATTTCTGATCGCTGTATAAATGTCATTGGTCCCAAAAAAGTGTCAAAAATGTCCGGCATGTCTGCTGCAATATCACAGTCCCGAAAAAAATTGCAGATCGCTGCCATTACTAGTAAAAAAAAATTGTAAATACGCCAGAAATGAATTCTCATGGTTTGTAAATGCAGCAACTTTTGTGCAAAACAATCAATAAATGCCGATTGGGATTTTTTTTTACCAAAAATATGAGGAAGAATATAAATTGGCCAAAACCGATGAATACGTTTGTTTTTTTATATTTTTTTTTTTTGGATATGTATTTCTTTTTTTGTTTATAGTGGTGATCAATAATGATGCAAATGTGATCAAATACCACCAAAAGAAAGCTCTATTTGTGGGAAAAGAAAGGACGCAAATTTATTTTCGATACAACGTCGAACTACCGCGCAATTGTCAGTTAAAGCGACGCTGTGCCGAATTGCAAAAAGTGCTGTGGTACTAATGTGGGTAATCCTTACGTTCCTTAAGTGGTTAAACATTGCCTTTAAACATTATGAAAGAAAGTGGATTGTCATAGTCATGTAATGTGCAGTAAATGTAATTGCAATATGTTGGAGCTCCTTTACTATTCCATTATTCTCAGGCTGTAATATTCATTCTGGTCTGTGTTCATGTCATTCAATCATAGTGGATTGAAAGTACTCTTTAGTTAAATTCTCTTGATTAAAAGTGAGCACATAAAACACACCCTTCATTTTCTTTAGGCTGCTGGATGGATGGTGGCTTTCATGATTTGAATAGTGAATGGATATCCCCAGTGTCCTGTGAAGAGTGTCATTGTTACAGGAATGGAATAGAATGCTGTAGCAGGTAAAGAACCAAAGAATTGATAAATTGGGTCCTAGTTAATGCAAACATGACTTGTGTATTTTTATAATAAAGGAAAGCTGAAATATTACTACAACATTAATAAACATTAATTTATAGCTGATGCATAGGACATTTATGATGTAAGGCTATTGAAAATGACGCTTACATTGTAGTCTGCAGATGCTGTAATTTTGTAAAGCCACCAAAAAAAGAGGAAAATGTTGTGTCCATCCAAAAAGGCATTTTGTACAATGTTTGCATACAGAGCACTCCCAGTGGTTTGATTTCCTGCTGCTGTAATAAGCTCATTACATCTCCCAGCAGTGTTGCCAACCTACCAAATTTAAATTTACTGACACCCAACATTTACTGGCACAGCCAAGTTTTTACTGGCATTTCCAATTGTAAATTACAGTTTTAAGTGCAAATTTCAATATTTAGGCTACAAATAAGTTCAATATGCAATTAGCAATGTGATATAAGGCAGATATTAAGGCAAAAAACATATTTCTTATTTTATTTTCAAAATAGCAAGTAGCTCAGGGATAGGACTCAGGAAGGCAGGAAATTTGAATTTCACACACACAGGAAACTGACCCTCACAGTGACATGGATACCAGTGTGCAGTAGCAGGGATGATGATGATGTTGCCTCACCGACACGACACGACCTGAGTCAAGGTGAAAGTCTCTTTCCTCACTGGGTAGTCCCTTCAGTCCACTCCAGCCCAAACAGCACTGACAGTCCCACTCCTAGCTTGCCTTGCTCCCATCATGCAGACCTGCACATGAGGCTCTGGCCATTTTGCTCACCTCCCTTGCTCCATGACATCACACGACATGCTCAGGCACCACCTCTGCCAGAATACACTATAGCAGGCACTCAGGTGGTCTCGGCCGGCTCCAGACCCTAACTTCGCATTCGCAGTTCCGAGCAGGCAATCACACACATATTTTTTACTGCCAACCTTTTTCTCTTACTGGCATTTACTGGCAGGAGAAAATTGCCCGTTTTTTACTGGCTGCCAGTACAAATACTGATGGTTGGCAACACTGTCTCCCAGGTCTCCACAGAGGCTAGATTCAAATTGGTAGCATTAACTGAAAGCTTCTAATATAATTTTTGGTGAGATATTTTCCAATATTCTTAAATGCCTAAGGAATGTAGTTAATGCTCATTTTCTATTGTACCTCTGAGGCAGCTCAAGTTGTGATAATATATTTTATCTTTTTAACAGTTAATTTAAGAAAGGGCATCTTACATGAAGTCAAACACTACAGGGAAAGTTAAGGCTCTGCTAATTAAAAAAAAAATTAAGAATAGTCATCAAATCAACACAGGACGTAATAAAAAAAATCTGGAGACACAAAAAACAATAACACATTATTGGTAAAGATGCAGTGGGTTAGAACTTTTGAATTTTTTGTTTTTCTACCTGTGCCTTCTTGGCTCTTGTGATGCTGGTCATTCATCTTTAGTAGGGCTATAGCAAGGTGTTTCATAAAAATGGCAGTGGGGATAGTGGGCATTCTTGACATGGCTTTCATTTAACCAAGAGGTATGGGGTTAGAAAAAAATAAACACTCATACTCAACCAGATGGCTGCAGCACCGATCCCAGCTGCAGCTGTCTTCCATTGCCTCTAAGACTGAGAACAGAGCTATCATAAACCTCTGATCGCTCTACTCTCAGTCTTCAGCCTGCAGAGAGCCAATGTCTGTCACCATCAATCTCTTCTGTCCCTTCAGTGCTCACTGGAGCACTGGGCTGTGGAGGGGGCGGGAGCGGCTGGCTCAGGCTCTCAGCAGCTCACTGAGAGGCTGAGCCAACTGCCAGTTCAGGCATCTAAGTGGTTCCCAACTTTAAAGTCTGGATCTTTCCTGAGCCTGGACCAGCTGAGTGATGTCACAGGAGTGCATAACGAACTGCACTCCAGTTATCAATAGGAGAAGTATAACCAAAATAGCTTTGGCTATACTTCTTTCATTTTACTTCTTTCTTTCTATTTTATTAGTTTAAGTGAGGATTACATGTCTTTTTCCTCAAATTTTAATGAGTCTATATAAGACTCTTGATGTTTTCACTATGTGCTAGAGGAAGATATAGATGACAGAGTCCCAAATTTCCATTTGTCATCAGCACCTGACACCACAATGAGCATGAACCAGGATATATTTAGGACCGCTGAATTTCTGGGTTCTTTTCAAACCATAAGGATATTGGAGGACATTCTTCCTAGCTACCTGCTTGACATTTAGAGAGCCAGCAACAAGACCAACATTAGTAGAGGTCAGTAGTCTCATTGCTGTCATGAATGGAGAGCAAAGAACAGTGGAGGGAGGAGCATCTGTGTTCCTATTATCAGGGCCGGTACAAGGCAGGGGCAGATGCCCTGGGAACTACAATTTCTGGAGGGGGGTGCCATCAGGGGGACAGCCCATACGGCTGTCCCCAGGCTGTTTTGGCTACTGTTCAGCAGGGAAGAAAGGGGGGTAGGCAGAGGCAGAGACAAGAAAGAGCATCGCCATCTGCAAGCTGTAGCCATAAAACAAGAAAATACCTTTCCCCAGCTGAGCGGACTCTTTCTTCATTTTCGGGTGCCGTCGTGTAGTAATCTCCTGTCATGTGCGACAAGTAGATGACAGTCCCGGCTCTTCTATATCAATCCGCCGGGCAGACCTTCTGAGGGATTCCTCTGACTGGGATTGCTCAGTGACCCCAGGACTACTAGCCAGCCTTAGGACCAGTAGCCAGCCCCAGGACCAGTAGCCAGCCCTCAGGACAAGTAGCCAGTCCCAAGACCAGTAGCCAGACCCAGGACCAGTAGCCAGACCCAGGACCAGTAACCAGCCCCAGGACCAGTATCCAGCCCCCAGGACAAGCAGCCAGATCCCAGGACCAGCAGCCAGCCCCCAGGATCAGCACCAGATCCCAGGACCATCAGCCAGCTCCCAGGCCCAGTAGCCAACCCTCAGGACCAGTAACCAGCCCCAGGACCAGTAGCCAGCCACCAGGACCAGTAACCAGCCCCAAGACCAGTAACCAACCCTCAAGACCAGTAGCCAGCTTAAGGACCAGTAGCCAGATCTAGGACCAGTAACCAGCCTCAGGACCAGTAGCCAGCCCCAGGACCAGTAGCCAGCCCCAGGACCAGTAGCCAGCCTGTAGGACCAGCATCCAGATCCCAGGACCAGCTGCCAGCCCCCAGGACATGTAGCCAGCCCCCAGGACATGTAGCCAGCCCCCAGGACCACTATCCAGCCCCCAGGACCAGCATCCAGCCCCTAGGACCTGTAGCCAGCCCCTAGGACCTGTAGCCAGCCCCCAGGACCAGTAGCCAGATCCCAGGACCAGCAGCCAGATCCCAGGACCAGCAGCCAGCCCCAGGACCAGTAGCCAGCCCCAGGACCAGTAGCCAGCCCCCACGACCAGTAGCCAGATCCCAGAACCAGCAGCCAGCCCCAGGACCAGTAGCCAGACCCCAGGACCAGTAGCCAGATCCCAGGACCACCAGTCAGATTCCAGGACCAGTAGCCAGCCCCAGGATCAGTAACCAGCCCCAGCACCAGTAGCCAGCCCCCAGGACCAGTAGCCAGCCCCAGGACCAGTAGCAAGCCCCCAGGACCAGCAGCCAGCCCCCAGGACCAGCAGCCAGCCCCCAGGACCAGTAGCCAGCCCCAGGACCAGTAGCCAGCCACCGGGACCAGCAGTTAGCCCCCAGGACTAGTAGCCAGACCCCAGGACCAGCAGCCAGACCCCAGCAGCCAGATCCCAGGACCAGCAGCCAGGGCCCCAGCAGCCAGACCCCAGGTCCTAGCAGCCAGACTCTTGGCCCCAGCAATCAGACCCTAGGACCAGTAGCCAGACCCCAGAGCCTAGCAACCAGGCCCCGCAGCCAGATCCCAGGACCAGCAGCCAGACCCCAAGCACCAGGCCCTTGGCCTTAGCAGCAAGGCCCCAGGACCAACAGCCAGACCCCAGGCCACAGCAGCCAAACCCCAGGACCAGCAGCCCATCCCCAGCAGCCAGGCCCCAGCAGACTAACACCAGGCCCCAGCAGCCAGACCTCATGGCCAGCAGCCAGACCCCAGGACCAGCAGCCAGACCCCAGGTCACGGCAGCCAAAACCCCAGGACCAGCAGCCCATCCCCAGCAGCCAGGCCCCAGCAGACTAACACCAGGCCCCAGCAGCCAGACCTCATGGCCAGCCGGACCAGCAGTTAGCCCCCAGGACCAGTAGCCAGACCCCAGGACCAGCAGCCAGATCACAGGACCAGCAGTCAGACCCCAGGCCCTAGCAGCCAGACTCTTGGCCCCAGAAGCCAGACCTTAGGACCAGCAGCCAGGCACCAGAGCTTAGCAGCCAGACCCCAGCAGCCAGACCCCAGGCCACAGCAGCCAAACCCCAGGACCAGCAGCCCATCCTCAGCAGCCAGGCCCCAGCAGACTAACACCAGGCCCCAGCAGCCAGACCTCATGGCCAACAGCCAGACCCAGGACCAGCAGCCCAGCATTAGAAGCCAGGACCCAGCCCCAAAAGCCTGGCCCCAGGACCAGCCGCCAAACCCCAGCAGCTAGATCCCAGGACCAGCAGCCATACCCCAGCAGCCAGATCCCAGGACCAGCAGCAAGACCCCAGCAGCCAGATCCCAGGACCAGCAGCCAGACCCCAGCAGCCAGATCCCAGGACCAGCAGCCAGACCCCAGCAGCTAGACCCCAGGACCAGCAGCCAGAACCCAGGGCCTAGCAGCCAGGCCTCAGCAGCCAAACGCCAGGGCCCAGCAGCCAGATCCCAGGCTCAGCAGCCAGCCCCCAGGACCAGCAGCCAGCCCCCAAGACCAGCAGCCAGTCCCCCAGGACCAGTAGCCAGCCCCCAGGGCCAGCAGCCAAAGACCAGTAGCCTGGCCCCAAGACCAGTAGCCAGGCCCCAAGACCAGTAGCCAGCCCCCAGGACCAGTAGCCAGCCCCCAGGACCAGTAGCCAGCCCCCAGGACCAGCAGCCAAATCCCAGGACCAGCAGTCAGACCCCATCAGCCAGATCCCAGGACCAGCAGTCAGACCCCAGCAGCCAGACCCAAGGAGCAACAGCCACACCCCAGGGCCTAGCAGCCAGATCCCAGGACCTAGCAGCTAGACTCTTGGCCCCAGCAGCCAGCCCCCAGGACCAGTAGTCAGCCCCCAGGAACAGTAGCCAGACCCCCAGACCAGAAGCCAGACCCCAGCAGCTGGATCCCAGGACCAGCAGCCAGACCCCTGCAGCCAGATCCCAGGACCAGCAGCCCCTAGCAGCCAGACCTTAGGACCAGCAGCCAGGCACCAGAGCTTAGCAGCCAGGCCCCAGCAGCCAGACCCCTGGACCAGCAGCCAGACCCCAAAGCACCAGACCCTTGGCCCCAGCAGCAAGGCCCCAGGACCAGCAGCCAGACCCCAGGCCACAGCAGCCAAACGCAAGGACCAGCAGCCTGGCCCCAGCAGCCAGACCCCCGAAACCAGCAGCCCAGCCCCAGAAGCCAGGTCCCAGCAGCCTAACCCCAGACCCCAGCAGCCAGACCCCATGGCCAGCAGCCAGACCCCAGGACCAGCAGCCAGACCCCAGGACCAGCAGCCCAGCTTCAGAAGCCAGGACACAGCCCCAAAAGCCAGGCCCCAGGACCAGCAGCCAAGAATCAGGACCAGCAGCCAGCCCCAGGAGGACCAGCAGCTAGCCCCAGTACCCATTATGTAAGGTAAGTGAAGTCTTCTAGGGCTGAGCCTGGGCATGAAGGTGCTATTAATATAATATTGTTTATTTTTACTATTGTTCAGTGACACTCTAATGTAGTCTGTCATGGGGCCTGGAGGGGACTCTTTCTATCAGAGACTCTCCAATGGTCACAGAGAGTGCCTCTGTTAGATAGACCCACCTCCATGATCCATTAGACCTTATTATAGTCTCTAATGGGGCATGGTGGAAGCTATAACAGACTCTCTAATAGACACCAAGAGGGCCTTTGTTAGAGAGACCCTCCTCCAGGTCCCATTGGACCCCATTGTAGTCTCTAATGGGGCCTGGTGGGTTCTCTTTCTAACAGACTCTCTAACAGAGGCCCTCTCTATGTTCATTAGAGACCCCCTCCAGGTCCCATTAGAGTGCTCTGCTTCTTTGTTTATTGTTAAGAGATTGTGGGAGGATCCCAGGGTATCGAAGACTCCTTAGGGGAGGAGAGGACTTAGTAAGATGACCATGCCCATGTGGGGGCACCCGTGGAGGGGGGTTTGCCATCTTCGCCCTGGGCATTAAATGATCTTATCCCGGCCCTGCTTATTATGTAGTGATCAAATGGCTGCACGACCACCATAATCATTTCTACTTAAAGAGGAGAGACCCTGACTTACATTTAAAACAAATTCAGGGCAGCCATGAATTGTTTTTAGATGTTGATTAATATTATCATACAGGATTTATATAGCGCCGACAGTTTGCGCAGCGCTTTACAATATTAATGGCATTCACTATATATCATTGGCTGACTAGGAGAGAAAATAAGCATGACTTAGGGCCCATTCACACCTGAGCGTTTTGTAGCTTGAATATGCTTGAAGCCTGAAGCTACAAAATGCTGGAGGGGAATAAAATCAATAATTCTCTATGGAGATGGTTCAGATCTCTACTCAAAAATGCCTGAAGCCAAACGCCTGAAGCTCAGACAAATTCTGGAGGTATTTTTGTCACGCGAATCGGGCGGATTTGGGCGTTTGTATTCCCACAGATATGAATGTTTGCACGATTTTCAGCTGAAATAAAAGCTATAAACAGCTGAACTACCTAGCAACAAATGATGCAATAGATAATAGTATTCTCAATTGGCTAATACAAAAACGCCAAAGCCCAAAAACTCCCAAAAACGCTGCATACAAACGTGCAAAAAAGTTTGACAAAAAGTGGAAAAAAGCCCAGACGCGATGCTCAGGTGTTAATGCAGCCTTATAGTGCACATCTTTGGCAGTCAAAGGGTTAGAAGTAGAAAGAAAGAAAAGAGAGTAAAAAAAAAATTGCGAAGAAATGTGTTACCAAAAAAAGGGATTTTTAGTGAACTTGCTCACTAAAGGCCCTTAACCTTAAAAATATTAGACACATTATTATTATTATTATTATTATTATTATTATTATTATTAAAATAACAACACCCAAACTCGAACAAAAAATACATTATTAATAATATTCATTTTTTGGGGGCTAGGGTGTTTAGTTATTTATTATTATTTTACTTTTTAAGGGGTAAGGGTTAGTTATTTATTTATTGTTACTTAGTATTAATTTATTGAATTTTTTTATTTCTATGTATGATTTTTATTTATTTGTGTGTTTATTTTACATTTATTTATTAATTTATTATTATTCAGATAATAATAGTAAATAAAATAAAATAATAAATTAAATAATAATAAATAACCCTAACCCTAACCTAAACTGAACTCGAACCACTTACCCTAACGAAAAAAATGATAACAAATGAATATTAAGAAAAGAAGAAATAAAAGCTCATGGAAAAGCTAAAAAACCTGAAATACCTAGCAACAAATGATGCAACAGATAATAGTTTTATCTATTGGTTGTTAAAAAAAAGCCAAAGCCCAAAAACGCTGCATACAAATGCGCCAAAGTCACGTGACAAAACTTGTGAAAAAATGCCGGAAAAAAGCTCAGGTGTGAATGCAGCCTAAGTACTAATACAATTTACAGTGCACACACATTTAGTGAATGCTACTGATGAAAATACCAAGGATAGCTACAAACTATGTTCCAATACCACAAACACTGGGGTCATGATGCCAAACACTATTAAAACTACTTAAAACCTTGCCCCAAGTTGGTATAATCTCAGTCACAGTGAGATCACTTTTAGTACATATAAGTAGCACAGAAAGAAGTGAAAGCATTACTATCTCTATCTTCAATGTATTAATGTTCTATAATTTACCACTAGGAAGTGTTTCCATTGCCTAGCCATGGGATTGTGTTAATAGCTTAATAAAGTCATGTTTCTGAATGGCTGTGCACAAACTTGCGTAATAACAGCACTTAAAGATTTATTTATTTAGAAAAAATATATACATTTTTATTTATTTCTGCAGTGAGTCCATTGCAGTAGGATTCAACCCCAAGATCTGCGAAGCCACGAAGGTGAACTGTACCTTTAAAGTTGTAAGGAAAAAGAATCCCAACATTCCTTGCCCATTCAGGATAGTGGAAAAAGACAGTGACAGCACTGACAGCAGTGACAGCACTGACAGTGAACACAGAAGCAAGAGTAAAGAGTTGAGTTTAAAGAGGGTTAAAAACATTCTTCAATATTTGCAATTAAAGAAGACTCTTCTTAAGCATCATTCCAAGAGTAATTCCAAAGAAAAACCTATTAATAAACATGCCAAGAGCACCTCTCAAGAGAAGAATGTTCATTCCAAGAGTAAATCCAAAGAAAAACCTATTCATAATCATTATGCCAAGAGTACCTCTCAAGAGAAGAATGTTCATTCCAAGAGTAATTCCAAAGAAAAAACTATTCATAATCATTATGCCAAGAGTACCTCTCAAGAGAAGAATGTTCGTTCCAAGAGTAATTCCAAAGAAAAACCTATTCATAATCATAATGCCAAGAGTAACTCTCAAGAGAAGAATGTTCATATCAAGAGTAATTCCAAAGAAAACCCTATTCATAATCATTATGCCAAGAGTAACTCTCAAGAGAAGAATGTTCATATCAAGAGTAATTCCAATGAAAAACCTATTCATAATCATTATGCCAAGAGTAACTCTCAAGAGAAGAATGTTCAAGAACAAAAAGCCAAGAATAACTCTCAAGAGAAGAATGTTCAAGAACAAACAGCCAAGAAAAACTCTCAAGAGAAGAATGTTCAAGAACAAACAGCCAAGAATAACTCTCAAAAGAAGCATGTTCAAGAACAGAATGCCAAGAGTAACTTTCTAAAAAAGTATGTTCAAGAACAGAATGCCAAGAGTAACTTTCTAAAAAAGTATGTTCAAGAACAGAATGCCAAGAGTAACTTTCCAGAAAAGCAGGTTCAAGAACAGAATGCCAAGAGTAACTTTCCAGAAAAGCAGGTTCAAGAACAGAATGCCAAGAGTAACTTTCCAGAAAAGCATGTTCAAGAACAGAATGCCAAGATTAACTTTCTAAAAAAGTATGTTCAAGAACAGAATGCCAAGAGTAACTTTCCAGAAAAGCATGTTCAAGAACAGAATGCCAAGAGTAACTTTCCAGAAAAGCAGGTTCAAGAACAGAATTCCAAGAGTAACTTTCCAGAAAAGCATGTTCTAGAACAGAATGCCAAGAGTAACTTTCCAGAAAAGCATGTTCAAGAACAGAATGCCAAGAGTAACTTTCCAGAAGAGCATGTTCAAGAACAGAATGCCTACGGTAACTAAAAGTGTTTATGAAGAGAGAGTCAAAGATAGCACTCAAATGGAAGAAGGTTAAGAAAAAAACAAATGAATAGCCTCTCAAATATTCATAACAAAATCCGGAACCATGGTTAATTTACACGAAAAACTATATTTTTATGATCCGCTTAATTAACAATGATGTGATTATTTTCACTGTGTGGAAATTAAATAAAAAATTATGATTTCATGTTACAGCATACTAGTCATGGCTATTAAGGCTTCTGAATTTTATCACAAACATATGCTGAGAGAAAGTTAGAGTAAACTTATTTCACTGTCTTTTTTTTGAACTGATGAAGAAAACCTAAGAATTATATGACGTTGTCAGACCAAATTAAGATACTTTTGCATACCATACATTGACAACTGAAGAATACCTCCCCTTTAAAAAACATTCTCCTAAATACAATATTGAACAGGATCCCCTTTAAACAGCACAGCATTTTCTGAAGAGACTCACTTTGAATACTGTATATCAGTGGCGGCTGATGAATTTTTAGAATGGGGGCGCCAGACCCCGGCCTTCCTTTTTGACCCATCCCACTTCTCTTAAGCCACACCCCTTATAGAATCCACCCACTCCATCCCCTGTATTTCACTTGCTTCCACCCATAGTGTCAGGAGTATACAGCCCCAGCACCACAGGACAGGCGTATACAGCCCCAGCATCACAGGACAGAGTATACAGCCCCAGCATCAAAGGACAGGGTATACAGCCCCAGGATGACAGAACAGGAGTATACAGCCCCGGCATCACAGGACAGAGTATACAGCCCCAAAATCACAGAACAGGAGTATACAGGTCCAGCATCACAGGACAGAGTATACAGCCCCAGGATGACAGAACAGGAGTATGCAGCCCTGGCATCACAGGACAGCGTATACAGCCCCAGAATCACAGAACAGGAGTAGGGAAAAACAATCCCCTTAGAGAGTACAGCATTGGGGGTACAGTGTTAGCCAGCACTACAGAAGAAAAAGATTTGGGGGTGCTTATTTCAGATGATTGCAAAATGAGCAAACAGTGTGACCAGGCAGTGAGAAAAGCAAATAGAATTCTGGGATGTATCAGTAGAGGGATCACCAGTAGGAGGAAGGAGGTTCTGATTGCTCTATATAGATCTTTAGTGAGACCTCACTGTCTGTCCAGTTCTGGAGACCTCACTTACATAAAGATATTGATAAGATAGAACGAGTTCAGAAACAGGTAACAAAAATGGTGAAAGGTCTGGGGGATAAAACATATCAAGAGCGACTTCAGGAACTTAATATGTACAGTCTGGAGGAAAGAAGGGAGAGGAGAGACATGAATGAAACCTTTAAATACATCAAGGGGGTGAATAAGGTTAAGGAGGGCAGTCTTTTCAATATGAAACCAAAATCAAAAACACAGGGACATGACCTCAAATTAACTGGAGGGAAGTTCAAAACTAATCTTAAAAAGTATTATTTTACTGAATGGGTGGTTGATGATTGGAATAAACTACCAAAAGAGGTTGTGAGACAGTCAACAGTAAATGGCTTCAAATGTGCTTGGGATAAACATAAATCTATAATTAGACAACAAGGTTAATGTGAAAAAAAAAATAAAAAAATAAAAAGGGGCAAACTCGATGGACTACTCAGTCTTTTTCTGCCGTCACTTTTCTATGTTTCTATGAGTATACAAGTCCAGCATCACAAGACAGAGTATACAGCTCAGCATCACAAGACAGAGTATACAGCCCCAGAATCTCAGAACAGGAGTATCAGGATACAGCTCAGCATCACAAGACAGAGTAAACCGCTGAGCCTCACAGATCAGGGTATATAGCAATACTACTACTATCACCACCATTATTACTACAACTACCATCATCACTTCTACTACTACCTCCGCCGTCATCACTACTACCACTACCATCATCACTACAACCACCATTAATACTACTACCACCATCAATAATGCCAGTAATAATCATATGGACTTTGATAATAACATATTTCATCATTAGAATATGTGAATGATATAATACTACTACTACCCACATCAATAATAGTAGTAATAATTAGACTGTGTACATGGATATGGCCTATGCCAGAGATATTCTATAATAAGAATACATTATATTATATATTACTACTAATGATAATAATAGTGAAGAGACAGTATCATATCTGAGTGTGAGAGACTCCCCATCACCCATCATCCCCTTGCCCCATCACCCCCATCATCATTACCCCATCATCATCATAATTATTATGATTATTGTTAGTAGTGATGATGGTAGCAGTATTAGTGATGATGATGGTTGTGGTAGTAGTAGTGATGATGATGGTTGTGGTAGTAGTAGTGATGATGGTGGTAGCAGTAGTAGTGATGGTGGTGGTGGTAGTAGTGATGATGGCGGTAGTAGTAGTAGTAGTGATAATGATGGTGGTGGTGGTAGTAGTGATGATGGTGGTAGTAGTAGTAGTGATGATGATGGTAGTAGTAGTAGTGATGATGATGATGGTGGTGGTGGTAGTAGTAATCATGGTGTTAGTGGTTGAAATGATATTGTATGCATCTTTAACAGGGGGAACTGCATGCTTCCAGGCTGTGTGTAACACTTGAGGTTTGGAGTGAGTTGGGACAGAAGTCCTTGCTTGAAATAAAGTTCAGTGACAAGCAGCCCTCAGATCCCCCCATAAGATCTATCTGCTCTTTGCTGACACACAGCTGGCCATGTAAGGGACATTATCATACAATAGTAGTGTTTTCCCTCATGCAGACACAATATCACAATATCAGCCTCCCCAGCCAACTCTATGCAGCAGCCACACCTCACCCTCTTCACAGTTAGGCTTCTGCATTACAAGTTACAACCCAGGACAACAGACCTTCTAAACTTCACTGCATGCCCCGGGGCATTCTCTGCTACCCAGGGAGGGTGCATGGCTGTGCCGAAGACATGGACAGCAGACAGCCCACAAGACAAGGAACACAATAGACAGCATGTGAAATCAAAGAGCTGCTCCACACACTCCAGCATCACTTTTCATATATGGGCTGTAAATGGGGGTGGTAGGGGAAATTCTGGGGGTGTTGATTTAGTACCCACCTAGTGCCGCTCCTGGCTGCTCCCAATTTCCCCCTCCTTTCCTTTCCAGCCCTACTACCAGCGTTGGGATGACAACTTGTCAGTGACAGACAGGAGTAGTAATGTGGCTGCTTCTACTCCTCTCAGCAGCGATGCCCCCTTATTAGACCTGTTAGGTAGGGTTGCCACATCATCCCTTTAATCCAGGACACTTATGAATTACACAGGTTCTGAGGCTAGTTTAATGCAGATGAGGCACCAAGTGAGTTTAATTACCAACTTTATTGGCCACAGAACCTGTGTAATTAATATGTGTCCTGGATTAAAGGGATGATGTGGCAACCCTACTGTTAGGTCATCAGCAACCTCCCTGTGTAGATTTTCAGCGCTGGACTGACTGTTAGATGATGGCTGGACAAAGCTGGTCCTGTCTCCCCCTATGGGGCAGGGTCAGTGGGGAGCTCTGCAGCTTGGTGACTCCGGGCTCTGCACTACTAGGTGCCAATTCCACCACAGTGCAGACCGCTGGTTGTGGGGGCTGCAATCACGACTCATAGGCACCCCTACTGCCAGCCCAGCTAGTGATTGCAGCCTCTTCCTCTGCTGTCCCTCTGAGTAACTCACATTGCTGCCTGTACTCCCTCTCCCTGTCATTTCCCATCCTCGAGCGGCAGTCACAACATAGGAGAGACAAGCATGTGCGGCTTCTCTGCCTGATATACCAGCCCTAGAATGCCCGCTGTGCCCAATAGCCTGCATACTGCAGAAGTATGAGCCTGAGGCCCGCGGCGCTGACATTTACCATTAGCTGGATTCACACGCACTGCAAAGCCTCATGCTTTTCTTTCCACCGCACCCGCACGCAGCACAGACGTCTCCACTCCACAGACAGTGTGAGTTGGGACCGGAAGTTTGCAATCTGGGAAGCTTCCCATAGACTGCTGTGTGTCCGGCGCCCCGTACACTCTTAAAGTGACTTTTTTTTTTCTGAGTAGCTTGGAGGGGCGGCGCCCATGCACCCCCTATGGGCGGGCCACCACTACTGTATATATAAGTGAGTGCACCCCTCACATTTTTGTAAATATTTTATTCTATCTTTTCATGAGACAACACTGAAGAAATGACACTTTGCTACAATGTAAAGTAGTGAGTGTAGAGCTTGTATAACAGTGTAAATTTTCTGCCCTCTCAAAATAACTCAACACACAGCCATTAATGTCTAAACTGCTGGCAACAAAAGTGAGTACACCCCTAAGTGAAAATGTCCAAATTGGGCTCAATTAGCCATTTTCCTTCCCCAGTGTCATGTGACTCGTTAGTGTTACAAGGTCTCAGGTGTGAATGGGGAGCAGGTGTGTTAAATTTGGTGTTATTGCTCTCATATTGTACACTGGAAGTTCAACATGGCACCTCATGACAAAGAACTCTCTGAAGATATGAAAAAAATAATTGTTGCTCTACATAAAGATGGCCTAGGCTATAAGAAGATTGCCAAGACCCTGAAACTGAGCTGCAGCATGGTGGCCAAGACCATACATGGGTTTTACCAGGACAGGTTCCACTCAAAACAGGCCTCACCATGATTGACCAAAGAAGTTGAGTGCACATGCTCAGCGTCATATCCAGAGGTTGTCTTTGGGAAATAGACGTATGAGTGCTGCCAGCATTGCTGCAGAGGTTGAAGGGGTGGGGGGTCAGCCTGTCAGTGCTCAGACCATACGCCGCACACTGCATCAAAATGGTTTGCATGGCTATTGTCCCAGAAGGAAGCCTCTTCTAAAGATGATGCACAAAAAAACCCGCAAACAGTTTGCTGAAGACAAGCAGACTAAGGAAATGCGTTACTGGAACCATGTTCTGTGGTCTGATGAGACCAAGATAAACTTATTTGGTTCAGATGGTGTCAAGCGTGTGTTCGGCAACCAAGTAAGGAGTACAAAGACAAGTGTGTCTTGCCTACAGTCAAGCATGGTGGTGGGAGTGTCATGGTCTGGGGCAGCATGAGTGCTGCCAGCACTGGGGAGGTACAGTTCACTGAGGGAAACATGAATGCCAACATGTACTGTGACATACTGAAGCAGAGCATGATCCCCTCCCTTCAGAGAGTGGGCCGCAGGGCAGTATTCCAACATGATAATGACCCCAAACACACCTCCAAGATAACCACTGCCTTGCTAAAGAAGCTGAGGGTAAAAGTGATGGACTGGCCAAGCATGTCTCCAGACCTAAACCCTATTGAGCATCTGTGGGGTATCCTCAAATGGAAGGGAGAGAAGCGCAAGGTCTCTAACATCCACCAGCTTCGTGATGTCATCATGGAGGAGTGGAAGAGGACTCCCATGGCAACCTGTGAAGGTCTGGTGAACTCCATGCCCAAGAGGGTTAAGGCAGTGCTGGAAAATAATGGTGGTCACACAAAATATTGACACTTTGGGCCCAATTTGGACATTTTCACTTAGGGGTGTACTCACTTTTGTTGCCAGCGGTTTAGACATGAATGGCTGTGTGTTGAGTTATTTCGAGAGGACAGCAAATTTACACTGTTATACAAGCTGTACACTCACTACTTTACATTGTAGCAAAGTGTCATTTCTTCAGTGTTGTAACATGAAAAGATAGAATAAAATATTTACAAAAATGTGAGGGGTGTACTCACTTTTGTGAGATACTTTAGGTGGGAGATTGATTGCTATTCACTCCCATAGTATGATGTGCTTGAATCTCCCCATTCAACACTGGAAAACTATGCAGAAATCTTCAATAAATAAACATATCCTAATCAAGATCATTCCAACATATATGATGAATTTTGACATAATATGCTTTATTGCAAGGTTATTTTAGGACAAAAAATACAAGAATGGGTCTTGGAATTTAGTCATCATCTAATATTTTCAAAAAATGTTGTTCACCAATCAAAATCAATATAGCTCTTAATGGTAGATCATCAAATTGTCTGGCTAAATGTAGCAAATGGGGATAGGCATTGGCATACAGTCACCAGATAGGGTATACAGAGTCCCAGATAGGGTATACAGGGTCCCAAATAGGGTATACAGGGTCCCAGATAGGGGTATACAGGGTCCCAGATAGGGGTATACAGGGCCCCAGATAGCAGTATACAGTTACCAGATAGGGTATACAGGGTCCCAGATAGGGTAAACAGAGCCCCAGATAGGGGTATACAGGGTCACAGATAGGGGTATACAGGGTCCCAGATAGGGGTATACAGGGTCATAGATAGTGTATACAGGGTCACAGATAGGGGTATACGGGGTCACAGATAGGGGTATACAGGGTCCCAGATAGGGTATACAGGGTCCCAGATAGGGGTATACAGGGTCCCAGATAGGGTATACAGTCATCAGATAGGGGTATACATGGTCCCAGATAGGGTATATAGGGTCCCAGATAGGGTAAACAGGGTCCCAGATAGGGTATACAGGGTCCCAGATAGGGGTATACAGGGTCCCAGATAGGGATATACAGGGTCCCAGATAGGGGTACACAGGGTCACAGATAGGGGTATACAGGGTCCCAGATAGGGTATGCAGGGTCCCAGGTAGGGTATACAGTCACCAGATAGGGTATACAGGGTCCCAGATAGGGTATACAGGGTCCCAGATAGGGGTAGACAGGGTCCCAGATAGGGTATACAGGGTCCCAGATAGGGGTATACAGGGTCCCAGATAGGGGTATATAGGGTCCCAGATAGGGTATACAGGGTCCCAGGTAGGGTATACAGTCACCAGATAGGGTATACAGGGTCCCAGATAGGGTATATAAGGTCCCAGATAGGGTATACAGGATCCCAGATAGGGTATACAGTCACCAGATAGGGTATACAGGGTCCCAGATAGGGGTATACAGGGTCCCAGATAGGGTATACAGGGTCCCAGATAGGGGTATACAGGGTCACAGGGTCCCAGATAGGGGTATACAGGGTCCCAGATAGGGTATACAGGGTCCCGGGAAGGGTATACAGTCACCAGATAGGGTATACAGGGTCCCAAATAGGGTATACAGGGTCCCAGATAGGGGTATACAGGGCCCCAGATAGCAGTATACAGTTACCAGATAGGGTATACAGGGTCCCAGATAGGGTAAACAGAGCCCTAGATAGGGGTATACAGGGTCCCAGATAGGGGTATACAGGGTCACAGATAGGGGTATACAGGGTCCCAGATAGGGGTATACAGGGTCCCAGATAGGGTATGCAGGGTCCCAGGTAGGGTATACAGTCACCAGATAGGGTATACAGGGTCCCAGATAGGGTATATAGGGTCCAAGATAGAGTATACAGGGTCCCAGATAGGGTATACAGTCACCAGATAGGGTATACAGGGTCCCAGATAGGGTATATAAGGTCCCAGATAGGGTATACAGGATCCCAGATAGGGTATACAGTCACCAGATAGGGTATACAGGGTCCCAGATAGGGGTATACAGGGTCACAGGGTCCCAGATAGGGGTATACAGGGTCCCAGATAGGGTATACAGGGTCCCAGATAGGGGTAGACAGGGTCCCAGATAGGGTATACAGGGTCCCAGATAGGGGTATACAGGGTCCCAGATAGGGGTATATAGGGTCCCAGATAGGGTATACAGGGTCCCAGGTAGGGTATACAGTCACCAGATAGGGTATACAGGGTCCCAGATAGGGTATATAAGGTCCCAGATAGGGTATACAGGATCCCAGATAGGGTATACAGTCACCAGATAGGGTATACAGGGTCCCAGATAGGGTATATAGGGTCCCAGATAGGGGCATACAGGGTCACAGGGTCCCAAATAGGGGTATACAGGGTCCCAGATAGGGTATACAGGGTCCCAGGAAGGGTATACAGTCACCAGATAGGGTATACAGGGTCCCAAATAGGGTATACAGGGTCCCAGATAGGGGTATACAGGGCCCCAGATAGCAGTATACAGTTACCAGATAGGGTATACAGGGTCCCAGATAGGGTAAACAGAGCCCTAGATAGGGGTATACAGGGTCCCAGATAGGGGTATACAGGGTCACAGATAGGGGTATAAAGGGTCCCAGATAGGGGTATACAGGGTCACAGATAGGGGTATACAGGGTCACAGATAGGGGTATACAGGGTCCCAGATAGGGTATACAGGGTCCCAGATAAGGTATACAGGGTCCCAGATAAGGTATACAGGGTCCCAGATAGGAGTATACAGGGTCCCAGATAGGGTATACAGGGTCCCAGATAGGGTATACAGTCACCAGATAGGGGTATACACGGTCCCAGATAGGGTATATAGGGTCCCAGATAGGGTATACAGGGTCCCAGATAGGGTATACAGGGTCCCAGATAGGGGTATACAGGGTCCCAGTTAGGGATATACGGGGTCCCAGATAGGGGTACACAGGGTCCCAGATAGGGGTATACAGGGTCCCAGATAGGGTATGCAGGGTCCCAGGTAGGGTATACAGTCACCAGATAGGGTATACAGGGTCCCAGATAGGGGTATACAGGGTCCCAGATAGGGTATACAGGGTCACAGATAGGGGTATACGGGGTCACAGATAGGGGTATACAGGGTCCCAGATAGGGTATACAGGGTCCCAGATAAGGTATACAGGGTCCCAGATAGGGGTATACAGGGTCCCAGATAGGGTATACAGTCACCAGATAGGGGTATACATGGTCCCAGGTAGGGTATACAGCCACCAGATAGGGTATGCAGGGTCCCAGATAGGGTATACAGGATCCCAGATAGGGTATACAGTCACCAGATAGGGTATACAGGGTCCAAGATAGGGTATGCAGGGTCCCAGGTAGGGTATACAGCCACCAGATAGGGTATGCAGGGTCCCAGATAGGGTATATAGGATCCCAGATAGGGTATACAGTCACCAGATAGGGTATACAGGGTCCCAGATAGGGGTATACAGGGTCCCAGATAGGGTATACAGGGTCCCAGATAGGAGTATACAGGGTCCCAGATGGGGTATACAGGGTCCCAGATAGGGTATATAGGGTCCCAGATAGGGTATGCAGGGTCCCAGATAGGGTATACAGTCAACAGATAGGGTATATAGGGTCCCAGATAGGGTATATAGGGTCCCAGATAGGGTATACAGGGTCCCAGATAGGGGTATACAGGGTCCCAGATAGGGTATACAGGGTCCCAGATAGGGGTATACAGGGTCCCAGATAGGGTATACAGGGTCCCAGATAGGGTATACAGTCACCAGATAGGGTATGCAGGGTCCCAGATAGGGGTATACAGGGACAGAGAGTCATTGGATCTGATGGCTCAGGGGGCAGCCAATCAGACTATGTGTGTGCGCCTGTTCAGCGCACACACATAGTCTTTTATGACTGACCAATTGAAAAAAAAAAGAAAAGTCAATATACCGCCGCCTCCTGCAGGGGGGCCGGGCTGACTTCTTTTTTTTTTTTACCTTCGTGTCAGCGGCGGGGAGGCGGCGCCCAAGCGCCCCTTATATACCAGCCGCCGCTGGTGCAGATCATGTTAAAAATCTTTCTTCCTCTTTCAGAAGTACATAGGGGTGGGTGGAGAGACTGTATTTGCACTGTGTGAGAGCTGATTGGAGGAAAGGGACACCCCTCCCCCCTTACACACACACATAGGCAGAGGAACGAAGGAACATGCAGAGCCATAGTCTGAATAGACAAGCTCTCTGCTAATTTCCCTGTAAGCTCCCTCCCCGACACAAATGTTCAGCTACTGTTATCTCATGTGTCGGAGAACTTCTCAGAAGTGACTCATGCTGATAACAAAGGAAGGGAGCACCAGAGAGAAACATCACTTAGCACTTTAAAGAGAGATAAGTCAACACTACAGATATATGTGCTTGGTGCAACCTTCATGAATGGGGTTTACAACCACTTTAAGGTAAAAAAACATCTCCCCTTAAACACATACCTGAGTCATGTATGACCGGTCTTGTATCACTAAAATACCACACAAAGTGCAGGGAACATGGGGTTGTGGTTTACCAGTGTTATTGTGTTCTCTGTTTTGACAATATTTTAAGCTTTTAAGACAATGCAGTACAATATTGGAAAAGTAGCTCACAAAATATACAATCACACTGTTCTGCCACTTAACAATTTGTAACAAGTTGAGGACTTTACCTTTTTTGTTATATAAAGCTAAAGTTATAGCTTTTTTGTTGGCTTCCACCAGTCAATACAGGCGTATTGCTACTTAGTGAAAAATCAGGTCATAACCAAAACTACCTAAAATGTATTTAATCCAAGCTAAATGTAAAGATGAAAAGTCAATTACATACTGTCCAGTAACACCACATATATCCTAAAGGCATGCCCCAAGCATTTAATGTAAAGAATTAGTATTATTTTATGTTGCCCAAGAAACTGAATTAAAAGGAGTTTCTTCCCACTGTATGGTATTTTTCATTTATTTTTTGTTGCTGTGTTATATGTCCCCCATGGCAGTGCCCAGCTCCCTGAGCCCTTTTTTGCAACAATTTGCCTATTAACCCCAAAAATGGATAAATATTAAAAAGAAAATTCACCCCATAGACTTCCCCGCTAAGTATGAGCTAAATTCAAACAAGATTTGCTGAACCTTTGGCAAATTGAACCTGAGGAGGTTAGCTCATTACCAGGGCTCAAGTCCTGCGGGAACGCATGGGAACGGAGTTCCTGTACTTTTTCCACAGCAGGAACTCAGTTCCCATTAGCAGCCGCATGCTGCAGGACTGGCAGTGGCTTACCAAGGGGGGGGCCAGGTAGAGTGGACGGGGACTCCCAATCCTGTCCACTAATAAACGAATCCCCTGCTGTGCAGCTCTTTAGAAAAAAAAAAACGTTTCCCGGTCTCCGTTGTTCAGCTGGGGCCGGGGGGACAGAAAGCAGACTATTTCTTCTTTTTCAGCTTTAGGTGGATTAATCTGCCGCAGCACTCCTGGTCAGCATCAGTGTAATGATATAGCACAGGCCGGCTTTCACTGTGTAGTGCACTGCGGCGGATTAATCCACCTAAAGCCGAAAAAGAAGAAATAGTCTGCTTTCTGTCCCCGGCCCCTGCTGAACACAGGAGACTTGGAAAAGTCTCCTGCAGAGGATTAGCTTATTAGTGGACAGGATTAGGAGCCCCCACCCACTCTACCTAGCCCCCCCCAGTTTCCTGCAGCTCTAGTTGCCCAGCTGGTTGTGCACAGTGACACATCTGAGGGGGCCCCCTGTTGCCCCCCCCCCTCCATTGATGTGCACCGGTGAGGCTGCAGATGGGCAGTGGTGAGGCTGAGCTTAAAGGCATTGGTGAGGCTGCTTTTGATGGGCACTGATCAGACTGCATTGATGGGCACAGGTGAGGCTGAGCTGATGGGCACTGGTGAGGCTGCATAGATGGGCACTGATCAGGCTGCATCGATGGGCATTGGCCAGGCTACATTGATGGGCACTGATCAGGTTGCATTGATGTGCACTGGTAAGGCTGCATTGATGGGCACTGTTGAGGCTGAGCTGATGGGCACTGATGAGGCTGCATAGATGGGCACTGGTGAGGCTGCATTTGAAGGGCTCTGGTGAGGCTGCATTTAATGGGCACTGATAAGGCTGTATTGATAGGTACTGGTGAGGCTGAGCTGATGGGCACAAATGAGGCTGCATTGATGGGCACTGATCAGGCTGCATAGATGGGCACTGATGAGGCTGCATTGATGGGCACTGGTGAGGCTGCATAGATGGGAACTGATCAGGCTGCATAGATGGGCAGTGATAAGGCTGCATTGATGGGCACTGGTGAGGCTGCATTGATGGGCACTGGAGAGGCTGTGCTGATGGGCACGGGTGAGGCTTCACTGATGAGGCTGCATTAATTGGCCCTGTGAGGGGCATTGCTGTGGATTAGGGTGCACTTGTGTTGCCCTCTGGAAAGTGAACCACAGTGGATCACTTTTCAGAGGGTGGTTGACAGGTGGCAAGGAAGCTTTATATTGCCTCCTCACCATCTGATTTAATCCCTAAAAGCCTCCACCACCTCGCTACAAATGCATTTGTTTTCGGGGGGTGCCAGATATAGGATCTGCGCGTGATATAGGATACGAGTCCTGATAATCTAAACACCACCGTACAGTGCATCTCACCGACCGCTCACTAGAGATGGAACGTCACTTCTGGTTGGGCCTGATGCACAACGTAGTAGTGGTGGTGGGGGGACCTTGGATGAGTTCCCACCCTTTTTTTCGCAGCACTTGACCCCTGCTCATTACTATCAAGGCCCATTTGAATTGTTTGTTAAAGTTAGTATGTGACCAAAGCTGTCTTGTGACATGGCCAGAGGGGTGGGTGATCATAATGTGCACTTATGTTATCTCACATACCCGTGCAGCATGCTGTGTGCTTTATGTGTACAGCACAGTGTACACAGTGTAGCAGTGGTAAGGAAGGAGTTAATAATTTAAAATATTTCTGACCTACAGTTTAAATCTTTGGGCCGTGTTTTACGTGTAGTAGAATCCCTGTATACATACTCTGGGAAAACAATGGATTCTGTATGGGTGTTCCATAAACGACACGGCTGAAAACATTTGTCTGTAACACATAATCCCGGAGATTTTCCAGACTGCTTTGTGATGTTTTCTTATTCTAATACAAATGTCACCAATGACAAAAGTATTTAAAAAAAGGAATTGAACTGCAACAGTTAATCTGATTTAGCTCAACTATCATAGGGCTTGATGACAGACTTTGTACTAAATACCAAATATAAACATGATTTACTTGGGTTGCTTGAGACAATTATTTCAATCATTTAAATTGTTCTCAAATCAGTCAAAGTTCACAAAAAGCAGCAACTTACAGCTGGAATTTACTATTGAGAAACATGAAAGGCAAGGAATATATATTGGCACTTAGGAAAACTTCAGATTGCACTAGACATAAAATAATTAGCGCACCAGCTTTGTGCATTACCCAAGTAGATGTATTGATTTGAAAGGAAAAGAACTATACTTACTCACTTAAACAAATGTAAAAGGCATATCAAGGTCCACAATGGACAAACAGCAACCAGGTCACCAGGACTGTGTCCAGCACACCGGAGGACCTTCTGGATGGTTGACGCATTTTGAGGGGAGATCCCCTCTTCCTCAGAGCCAGAGGAAGAGGGGATCTCCCGTCGAATGACACTTTGTTACAATGTAAAGTAGTGAATGTACAAGCTTGTATAACAGTGTAAATTTGCCATCCCCTCAAAATAACTCAACACACAGCCATTAATGTCTAAACTGCTGGCAACAAAAGTGAGTACACCCCGAAGTGAAAATGTCCAAATTGGGCCCGATTAGCCATTTTCCCTCATGTGACTCATTCATGTTACAAGGTCTCAGGTGTGAATGTGGAGCAGGTGTGTTAAATTTGGTGTTATCGCTCTCACTCTCTCATACTGGTCACTGGAAGTTCAACATGGCACTTCATGGCAAAGAACTCTCTGAGTATCTGAAAAAAAGAATTGTTGCTCTACATAAAGATGGCCTAGGATATAAGAATATTGCCAAAATCCTGAAACGGTGGCCAAGACCATACAGCGGTTTAACAGGACTGTTCCACCCAGAACATGCCTCAAGAAGTTGAGTGCATGTGCTCAGCGTTATATCCAGAGGTTGTCTTTGGGAAATAAATGTATGAGTGCTGCCAGCATTGCTGCAGAGGTTGAAGGGGTGGGGGTCAGCTTGTCAGAGCTCAGACCATATGCCGCACATTGCATCAAATTGGTCTGCATGGCTGTCGTCCCAGAAGGAAGTCTCTTCCAAAGATGATGCACATGAAAGCCTGCAAACAGTTTGCTGAAGACAAGAAGACTAAGGACATGGATTACTGGAACCATGCCGTGCGGTCTGATGAGACCAAGAGAAACGTATTTGGTTCAGATGGTGTCAAGCGTGTGTGACTGCAACCAGGTGAGGAGTATAAAGACAAGCGTGTCTTGCCTACAGTCAAGCATGGTGGTGGGAGTGTCATGGTCTGGGCCTGTATGAGTGCTGCCGGCACTGGGGAGCCACAGTTCATTAAGGGAACCATGAATGCCAACATGTACTGTGACATACTAAAGCAGAACATGGTCCCCTCCCTTTGGAGACTGGGCCGCAGGGCAGTATTCCAACATAACGACCCGAAACACACCTCCAAGACAACCACTGACTGGCCAAGCATGTCTCCAGACCTAAACACTATTGAGCATCTGTGGGGCATCCTCAAATGGAAGGTGGAGGAGTGCAAGAACTCTAACATCCACCAGCTCCATGATGTCGTCATGGAGGAGTGGAAGAGGACTCCAGTGGCAACCTGTGAAGCTCTGGTGAACTCCATGCCCAAGAGGGTTAAGGCAGTGTTGGAAAATAATGGTGGCCGCACAAAATATTGACACTTTGGGCCCAATTTGGATATTTTCACTTAGGGGTGTACTCCCTTTTGTTGCCAGCGGTTTAGACATTAAAGGCTGTTTGTTGAGTTATTTTGAGGGGACAGCAAATTTACACTGTTATACAAGCTGTACACTCACTACTTTATATTGTAGCAAAGTGTCATTTCTTCAGTGTTGTCACATGAAAAGATAGAATAAAATATTTACAAAAATGTGAGGGGTGTAATCACTTTTGTGAGATACTGTATGTATATCTATAACATTTATTTGGTAGCTTGTAGTTAAGAATAACCTGAACACATTTCTTCAGGCTGGGTTCACACTGGAGAACACAGCGGCTCCCAGCAGGGATCCAATGTGTCTCCATTCACCGTTTCAGGTCTGATTTAAGCCAGAATTTTGGGCTGAATTCGGACCTGAAACTGACCAAAAGACGCACAGGGCTCCTGTGCAATTCGCACCAGAGCGACTGCAGAGATGTGTGAACAGGCTGCATAGAGAACTGGTCGCAATCTCCTGCTATGCGAATTGGATGTTGGATGAATGTTGGAAACCCACATCTAATTTGCATAGGTGTGAACTCAGCCTTATAGAAGGCAGACATGCAGTTTTTCTTTAACGAGTAACCTATTTTGTATAAATATTACTCTTACAAGTATTTTTATCTGGAGTACAAGGACCCAAAATATATGCGGGTTTAGATATAAACATCAGTAATGTAAGGTTGATAAACCATGTATTTTAGATGTTCTAACACAATTGCTTAAATTCACTTACCAGCATGGTTGTGGTAAGGTCATATTTTTGCTTAAGGCCCCTTGCAATCTGTCTGCTGTTCCTCGCTGATGGCTGGTTCGTGTCCGCTCCACTTATGCAGAGCTGATACAGACACAGCCCGCTCACCTCTATGGGTGGTCAGATATAAACGGACTGCTTGTCCGTTTACACCCGATTGCCATCTGATCCATTCCGGCAGATGGATAGGAAACAGATACCCATCTGTCTGTTTTTAGCGGATAGGATCAGATGTAGGCGGTTGCAAATGGACACATGTCCATTTACACCTGTGGCTCCATAGAGGATACTGGAGGGTCTGATCAGGTCTGCCTGAAAAACGTACAAGGGGACCCAGTCAGTCCACTAGTGTGAATGGGGCCTTATCTGAACTGCTAACTGAGACCACCTATATTTTGGGGGAAGCGGGTACCTGACTTTGACAGACACCAGCTCCCACTTCTGGCCCGATCCCCCTCCTTCCCCTGTTGCCTTCTGGGACATGTCACAGGTCCCAGAAAGCTGCAGGACCATTCACAAAGGGCAGCGCGGCTTGCTTGAAGCCACAAGCAGTCACAGCCGGGTTCCCAAAATAAACATGCTGGCACCTAGACCCCAGAATGGCCAAAGACCCGGCTCAGGTGAGGATAGGGTTGAATGCTTGGACAAGTAAATGTCCTATTATTAAAAGTCAGCAGCTACAGCATTTGTAGCTGCTGACTTTTAATTTTTTTTTTCAGGGTTGATGGTTCTGCTGTGGAGGAGAAAAAAGGGTCAAAATATTGCTTTTCCATCCCTGCAACCATAAGCTAAAAAATAATGACATGCCCTGATGCCACAAGGATTGATATGGGCAGATTTTTACAATCTGGTTATACATAGAGAAATTATTCTCTGCCTATGGCTACCTTTGCACTACATGCAAAGTCATGCTTTGTCATGTATTACTGCACTTGTTCTCCTAGTCAGCTTTATAATGAGTAAACTCAAGCAAGGTTCGTATCTGTGTTCATATTGACCTAAACATGTTTTGTACTTGAATAGGTGGGTCACTACGGTATAATTAATAAAATACTTGCCATTGTTTCCATCACTCTAATTAGCCTGTTACTCTAAGGCCTCATACACACGGGCGTTATAAAAAAACAAGCTGTAAAGCTAGTACCGACGCCAGGAGAAAAGCGGCGTTGACAACGCAATTTTATCAGCGTTTTGCATTGGTGTAAAAAAATGGAATGGGGGCCCCCCAAAATCCATACCAGACCCTTATCCGAGCTCGCAGCCTGGCAGGTCAGGAAAGGGGGGGGCAGTGAGCCCCCCCTCCTGGACCATACCAGGCCACATGCCCTCAACATGGGGGGGGTGGATTCTTGTGATGTCACCGCCCGGGGCATGATGGGGCGGTGAGGTCACAAGATGGCGAGGCCTCCAGATGATGTCAGTGGGTGGCCCTGCCCCATGCTAATATAACTCATTGCACACGGCGGACCCAGCATTGCACCGAGAGATCGCATTGAGTCAAAATCGGAAGAAGAAGACAGCAAAGAGAGAAGACCTGGCATAAGAGACAGAAGAACTGGCAGAGGGAGAAGGCATCGCTGGAGGAGGGAGAAGAGCAGGAGAGGGGAGTAGAAATCGTAAGAGAGGCCAGAGCTGCCTTAATAAAATACTTTAAAAACCTGTGTACTGTGTTTATTTTTGACACTTTTTTTAGGTGAATGGGTAGGGGTAGAATGTACCCCATACTCATTCACATAGGGTGGGGGGCCAGGATCTGGGGGCCCCCTTGTTAAAGGGGGCTTCCAGATTCCGATAAGCCCCGTCCACAGACCCGATAACCACCGGCCAGGGTTGTCGAGAAGAGGCCCTTGTCCTCATCAACATGGGGACAAGGTGCTTTGGGGTGGGGGCACAGGGCCCCCCTGCCCCAAAGCACCCACCCCCCATGTTGAGGGCATGTGGCCTGGTATAGTCCGGGGTGGTGCTCACTCGCTCCCCCTTTCCTGACTTGCCGGGCTGTGTGCTCGGATAAGGGTCTGGTATGGATTTTGGGGGGACCCCACGCCATTTTTTTTTTTCATTTTAGTGGGGGGTTCCCATTCCAGATCCTCAGCACACAAGTTGCACCGCAAGTCGGATCATCATGATCCGACTTCTGGTGCGACTTCTATTCAAATCAGTGGGCTCCCATATGGAACCATTGATTTTGAATAGAGGCAGAGAAATGTCTGACAAGGCTTAACACTCTGTATACAGCGTTAAACCGTGTTTAACAGCTTCTGGCGTTTTTACAGCTCTAGCTCTGGAGCCTCAGAACACTCTGGTCGTGGGCTTTTTTTGGAGCTTAAAAACACCTATGCCACTTACAGCTAAAAAACGCTTGTGTGTGTATATGAGGCCATAGAATAACATGGAGAGGCGTTTTTAAGCCGTAAAAAAAAACGTCTGCGTGTATGAGGCCTAAAAAGGGATTATCAATATGTTATCTGTAAAATAATATGTAACAATAATGTTGTGTGCTGTAATGGCGTCCTTCACCTTGAAAATACAGAAAATAAAAACTGTAAAGGAAAAAAGTTAAATAATAATACTTACCTTTTCCCCAGCTTCCATAGTGCAGGGGGTGATGTCATCATTCTGCTGACAATATCCTGGAGCATGAAAGTTATTCTTTAATCTTGTATTTAGTGTTTCAGAAATGGGGGGGGGTAAACATACAAAACAGACCTTGCTATTAAGGTACATGGTCTACTTTAATCTTAAAAAAGTAGTGAGTAGTTGGAAATGTAATGAATGAGATACACTATATTACCAAATGTATTGGGACGCCTGTCTTTAGACACATATGAACTTTAATGGCATCCCAGTCTTAGTCCATAGGGTTCAATATTGAGTTGGCCCACCCTTTGCAGCTATAACAGCTTCAACTCTTCTGAGAAGGCTGTCCACAAAGTTTAGGAGAGTGTGTTTATGGGAATGTTTGACCATTCTTCCAGAAGTGAATTTGTGAGGTCAGGCACTGATATGAATGAGAAAGCCTGGCTCGTAGCCTCCACTCTAATTTATCCCAAAGGTGTTCTATCGGATTGAGGTCAGGAGGTGCAGACCAGTCAAGTTCCTCCACTCCATCCATGCCTTTATGGACCTTGCTTAATGCACTGGTCCAAATCATTTGGTGGAGGAGGGATTATGGTGTGGGGTTGTTTTTCAGGGGTTGGACTTGGCCCCTTAGTTCCAATGAAGAGAACTCTTAAGGCATCAGCATACCAAGACATTTTGGACAGTTTCATGCTCCCAACTTTGTGGGAACTGTTTGGGGATGGCCCCTTCTTGTTCCAACGTGACTGCGCACCCGTGCACAAACAAGGTCCATATAGACATGGATGAGCGAGTTTGGTGTGGAGGAAATTGACTGGCTTGTCCTGACCTCAACCCGATAGAACACTTTTGGGTTGAATAAGAGCGGAGACTGTAAGCCAGGCCTTCTTGTAAGCTCCACAGATGTAATTCAGCTGTTGCAGATACCCCATCAGCTTCGTGGACACTTGGGGCACCTCCAAAAGCATCTGTATAGGCATCGCTGGATCCCTGGGTCATCAGGTTGCCAGTCAGGCATCCTTCAGGAGCCTGTTCCAGGACATCCCATACCTTTGAGCTTTGGTATCTTCAGGATTGGTGAGCAGGCAGAAGCCCACCCTGTGTATACCCCACAAAGATACTGGATGCAGACATCTTTATCCCATGTCTATGCATGAGATCTCCCAAAGGCAAAACTTTGCAAATGCCATTCTTTATTGCTGGTCGGTCGACATTGCACAGCAATTCCCTTGGGCCCTTGTTAAGCTAGCTGAAGATGTGGGATATCTGCACCACAGGGACTTTATCACCTTCTTCTTCTCCACACATAACATTAGTGCACATTAAGGGGAACTCTTATTCAAAAGTTGTATATTGTATTCCCTACAAAACTGTTGGTTCATAAACTTAGACTATTTCTGGGCCTGTGGCATCAGGATTTTAAGGGAGCAGCTTGATACGTTATTCTCTTCCCTTTCATGCCTGAGGTCATAGGTTCTTTCAGGGTCTGGCGGGTTAATATTGTTTGACAAAAACTGTGATTTCTCTAGCTTGCACATTCTTCTGCATATTTACCCAGTGTAAGAGTTTAACACTGAACGATACCTGTTTAAGTCATTCTTGTTCTTATTTGCTTTGAGAATCTCTAGTAAAATATTGGTTTCCTTTGATACAGTCTGGTGTCCTTATCATTTGTGAGTGCAGGGAATTTGTTTAACCAATGTGCCAGAGGGGCAGAGGTAGTCCTTGGGGTTGAGACGCAGAACAGAGGACCTGGAAGTTACCAAGGGGCTTCTTCAGGGGTGGTGCACACCTATAGGGGGAGTCAGAAAGATCGCTATATAAGTACTTAAAATAAATAAAGGTTTTTAACCACTTGCCGACCACAGTCTGACAGCGACAAAGTGGCTTGATATCTCAAACCACAGTGGCTGCGACATACCTCACTGGGAGCGCACGTGCGCCACCAAAGGCACGCTCACTGTGTCTGGGGGGCAGGGAGCAGGTACGGCGGACTCGATCGCCACCGGCTACCCACGATGCCCCCCCCCCCCACAGTGAAAGAATGGAGGTCCGTGTATGTAATCACAGATCTCCGTTCTGTTAGAGGGGGAAGAGCTGTGATCACAGACTTCCTATATATGGAAGCCGTGATCACTCCCTTCCCCCAGCCAGGCCAGCCCACATACAGTTAGAACACGCCCAGGGAACACAGTTAACCCTTAGAGCGCCCCCTGCAGGTTAACCCCTTCACTGCCAATGGCATTTACACTGTAGTCAGTGCATTTTTATAGCACTGATCGCTGTATAAATGCCAATGGTCCCAAAAAAGTGTCAAAATGGTCCGACATGTCTGCTGCAATATCGCAGTACCGCTAAAAATCGCAGATCGCCGCTATTACTAGTAAAAAATAAATAAATAAATAAAAACCCCAGAAATTAATTCTCATCATCTGTAAACGCGGCAACTTTTGCGCAAACCAATCAATAAACGCTGATTGCGATCTATTTTACCAAAAATATGAGGAAGAATATAAATCAGCAAAAACCGATGGAAAAAAATGTTTTTTTATATTTTTTTTTAGGATTTGTAGCAAAAAGTAAAAAATTTGTTTTGCCAAATTGTCGCTTTTCTTTTGTTTATAGCAGTGATCAGAAATGACGCAGATGTGATCAAATACCACCAAAAGAAAGCTCTATTTGTGGGGAAAAAAGGACACAAATTTTGTTTGGGTACAACGTTGCACGACCGCGCCATTGTCATTTAAAGCGACGCAGTGCCGAATCGCAAAAAGTGCTCTGGTCCTAAAGTGGGAAATCCTTCCGGGGCTGAAGTGGTTAAAATCTTTCTATTGCAAAACTTATCCAGATACTGCTGGAGGCACTGTTGGCATGTTTTTGGCTGAGGAATACATTCTATTCTCTCCCGTGAGGAAATGTATTTACAGTTAAGCAACTTGGCACGGTCTACTTTACTAAATACGGACACAGCCTTTCCCATTAAATGACAATACCATCCATATTTTTGTTATATGTGGATGCTGATAGCTTAATCTATACAGGCTTTCTACATTCCTTGAGGATCCTGTTACAACTTTTGACTGTTATACGTTGCAGTGGAGAGTCGCTTTTCCTGCTAATATTATTCATTGGCGGTGTCTTATAAAGCCTCCCTAGTACAGGTTTATTGTAAAGCAGCTTTAAAAATATTTGTTGCATTAAAGAATTTAGATTGGCAAATATAAATGATATAATATATAAAATGTAATCCCAATAAAACATGAACTCTTTGCATTTAACTCATTTACGGGACAGTTCACTTGCTGAGTCCTATTTTATTACTGCCAGCAGGCTGTCTATAAATATAATGATGGCAATCGCTGGTTTCTTAATTTTGTGAACGCTGCCAAAAATTGAAAAATCTGTTTTGAGTGGACTGGCTCCTTAAACTGAATAACCAGCGCTAATATTACTTTCCGGTGAAATCTCAGGGTATACAGAGGTGACCACACACACTCTTCCTGGCCAGACTTCAGGACCCAAAACACCACGGATCCAATTTGATGACAACCAACTCAATTGCCCTGTAGTCACCAAACCACCATAGCCTTGGCAGTGGATATACAGTATGACATTCAAACCCCAGAACATCTGGGGCTGTTTGTCACAGTTACTAAAATAAAAATGACCATTCCAGTTTAATCTCTGGATTGCTATGATTCTCCACAATTGCCAAACAATTCAAAGGTCATTTCCTTGAAGCCATGGCAATAATAGCAACACTGGGGGGAGTTCTGTACACTGACTGTGCTAATATTATTTCAAGGATAATGTGTTTGAGACGAGGATACAAGGATAATACTATTCTTAATACAATCATACTATGCAAACGACTCGCGTCCTAGTTTTCTAAATATTTGCACATTATTTGGGTGCCAATTGCTGAGAGATAATGACAACTAATCATACTACAGCCCATTTCATAGGGCCTTTTGTTGGGACTATCTGTATATCATTTACAATTCTGGCAGAGACAATCCTCCAATGAATGGTATGGAGACATTAGCAATGCATTACAATTATAGTCTTTAGAGTCACATGGCCGCTGGCCAGTATATAAATAATGAAGACACGTCTTTGCAGCACTAGGCACAGACCAATAGAGACAACACCAACAATGGTAAGTCTAATTTGATATCTGATCATTTAAAAGGCAGTATCACGTGTTTGAATTGAGGGTTTTCAAGAAGTGTTTGGCCATTTAAAAAACAGGTACAAGTTTTGAAAAATGACCAGCAGTAATACATAGCGGTATATAAGGATACCCTAAAATGTGCACGGAATTAGGACGTAGAAGACTCTCGTGGCTTTTCACAACCTCATAAAACGTGATTAGGGGCCCATTTGTACTTGGGCAGCATGCCTGCTAAAAAGTCTAATCAGTACAAAACAACAAGCATTTAAAGCATTAGAAATGCACAAGCATTTTGGTAAAGTGCAAAATTCGAATTGGACCCCTAATCTTTACATTTCAATATAAGATGCACTTTGTGGATATATTTAAAGTGCATGCAAAGCCAAAACATTTTTTTTATTTTGGATATAATGTGGACAAGTTAGAACCTTTACTTTCTACTACTATATATTCCTGCTGCAGGGATTCACCCAAATTAATGGTCCTGATGATCACTGTCATTTTTTGAGCTGTCACAGGAACATAAGGCAAGAGATAATTGCAAATTGCGATACCTGTTCTGGTGACAACTTTCGAAAAGGGGATATTCCCTTCGTTTAGGAGGATCTCATCTTACTTCCTGCTGTGCCTGTGGGACTGGAAGTTATGGGAAATCACCTTTATGGGACAGAAAAAAAACAGTGGTCTTGATCATTCCCTACGCTAGTTGAGGAAATATCACAGCATTGGTAGCACTTATTAATGGTAACTTAGGTTCATGAGTAGGCATGGAATGATTATACTTACATAGAGAACATTTTAATTTGGTTCAAAAATATTTAAAGGATAGGCACAATTTTGGAACACAAAGCTTCTTTCTCCTTAGTAAGAAAAAAAGTCTGACCTCAGAGGCCTTTAAATTTTTCACCCTCCCAGGAGCTGGTGAATAATTGGTCTGTCTCACCAAGGAGGGAAAGGAGCCCTGTGGAGCTTTCTGCTCCTAACATTCAATTATATTGTAAGATTAGTTATGGGTTGAACTGAAAGAGAAGATTCTGCACTTTTAGGCTTGATTTTGACTTTTGCAATCTTGGTAATGTTCTTTAACCCTACACTTTAAATAAGTTTTATTAATTTTTGTAATTCTCTGTTTCTTTGCTGCTCTGTATATAAATATACAGTGTTCCGAACTGTACAATGTCTGAGGAAGAGACCTAATAAGTCTTGAAAGATTGCAACTTTAGTTAAAGTTAGATAATAAAGGGTATAATTTAAACTTAAAATTTTTGACAAATCTCTGACTCTAATTTCTTAAAGGGTATTTCCACTTATGCAGTCATATTTGAGAGAACTGTACTATATGTTTGTTCCATGTTCCCAGTCACACAACATACCGGTGGGGTGCAGGGCAGCGGCATCTTCAAATAGGGAGGGGAGGCCTGGGCAGCCATGAAGAGCCCAGGAAGGAGTGAGAGAGAAAAGACGAGGCCTCACCACCACCCTGAGCAGCATCCCCGGCGCCTCCCAGAGCCTGCACTCCTTCTCCAAGCTCCTCTCTTAGCTCGCTGTGATTGTCATGGAACAGGAAGAAAAAAGGCTGACCGAGCATGGGACACAGACAGAAGCTGGGACAGTAGGGACTGCAGGCAGGGCTAGGGGGTCTCTCTTTCACCCCCTCTCATCAACCCCCTCTTTCTCTGCTGTATGGTGAGGCTCTCTGGGGACCCTGATGTATGGGGATTCTCTCTGGGGACCCTGATGTATGTAGAGACTCTCTGGGAACCCTGGTGTGTGGGAAGGCTCTCTGGGGACCCTGATGTAAGTGGGGCTCTCTGGGGACCCTGATGTATAGGGAGGCTCTCTGGGGACCCTGATGTATGGGGAGACTCTCTGGGAACCCTGATGTGTGGGAAGGCTCTCTGGGGACCCTGATGTAAGGGGGCTCTCTGGGGACCCTAATGTATGGGGAGGCTCTCTGTAGACCGTGATGTATGGGGAGGCTCTCTGTAGACCCTGATGTAAGGGGGGGCTCTCTGTAGACCCTGTTGTATGAGGAGGCTCTCTGTAGACCCTGATGTAAGGGAGAGGCTCTCTGGGGACCCTGATGTATGGGGAGGCTCTCTGGAGACCTAGGGGGGATATGTAGTCCCAGAGGTCTCTCGGAGGGGTATGTAGTCCCAGGGGTCTCTCGGAGAGGGAATGTAGTCCCAG
>BLSH010069633.1:37696-76640 GCA_018402905.1 Glandirana rugosa | reverse complement strand
CCAGATGTTTGCAGAACAGTGATATGGGTTCTCCCGGCTTATTTATACTTTTTTGACACAGTTTGAAGATGATTTTAGAACAGTTATATGGCTTCTACCGTTAATTAATACTTTTCAGACCCAGTTTGAAGATGATCCACATTCACCTCCATTTTTGCTTTTTTTATGTTTTTATTTTTTTAAAAATATTTAAAGTTATTTCCCTGTCCCACCCTTACCCCCATTTTCCTTCCTTTTGCAGACCTCTAGGACCTTCCTGGACTTTTTTACAGCAATTTTCAGAACTTTCATTAAAATTACCAGAACCCCGGACCCGAACCCGGACTTTTTTTGAAAAGTCCGGGTTCGGGTCTGGGTCCCGGACACCCCAAAGTTCGGTATGGACCCGAACTTTACAGTCCGGGTTCGCTCAACTCTAATGAGGGATAATTTACCATGGGCAAATAAGTTGTTCACTTTGCAAGAGAAGCTACACAGACCAAGGGGTTTTTTTCTGAGCGCTTAGCGTGAATATGGTGAAATTTCCCTTTGCAAGGAATATCCAATGACATACAAGGAAAGCAAAAAACAGCATTTTTGCTTGCACATGATCGGATGTTGGAAGTCAGCAGAGCTTCACCTCATTCACTAAGTTCTAGGGAAAACCCCCATGCAACATGCAACTTCAGCTGCAAAGTGAACAGTCTATTTTCCTTTAGTCCATATATATAGAAGTGTTGTTTCTGCGCTCAGTGTATTCTATTGGTTGGGATGCAGCACACAAACGCAAGCTCAAATTATCTTCAAAATAATAAAGAGGCAGTGGACATAGTGTAAAAGGTAGATAGCTTTATTCAGCAGCAGGAAGCGGAAGCGAGGCGTTTGTACTGTGTATCTTTGTACTCGCGGTGTAAGTATCCTGTATGCTGTACAATAAAGTGATCCACCTTTGTGATTTTACAATATGTTGGCTGCCTCTTTATTATTTTGAGAATAATTTGAACTCAAGCGCTGGTGCAATATTGGTCCTTGGTGCCAATTGACCGGACTTTTGGAGATACTCTTTGGCTGAAGCTGGCAGTCTCCTTGTGAGCTCATTTATACAAGCGCATTTTGATCGCTGCTTAGTTGAGAGATCAAAATGATCTGGTAAGAGGCTGTGTGATCTGTGCTGGAGGTCTCTTGTGGAAAGCATTTAGCTGTCATCCTTTCTTTGCACCTTATTGGATAATATTCAAATGGACTTAAATTACAAATATTTATGAACTTTTGATGGCATAGCACTTTAATTTATTCAGTATTCTTTTAGTGTGATCACAACATTTATTTATAAGTCTTAAAGTTGTACAAGACTTTTAAGGAACTGGAATAACATAATTACATATACATATTCAGTAAAAAATAGTTTATCAACAATTTTTATTTGAAAAATCATTAAAATCACAGTTAAAAATACATTACCATATCATGATCTTGTAGTTGATGTTACATTGTCAACATATTTTGCCGAGTATGCAACTTCTTCAGGAAATATTGTAGCATATAAGAAAAGAACAAATAAACAATAAGAATTTATACAAAAACAATGTCATAATTTTCAATTTCTAATTAACATTTAATTTTACTTTTACCTTAAATCATGTCATAAACATGCACCTAACCAAAAAATTACTCAAACGTATTAGAAAAATAAGCCCAAGGGCTTAAACATCTAAACATGTAAGCCAGTGGCTATTTTTCTAATAAATGTGAGTCATTTCTTGGATAGGTGAGTGTTTACAACATGATTTAAGGTACAAATTTAATTAAATGTTAATAATAAATTAAAAATGATAACATTATTTTTGTATAAATTCTTATTGTTTATTTGTTCATTTCCTATACAGTTCGTATGCTACAATAACTCCTGAAGAAGCCGCATACTCAGCTAAATATGTTGACAATGTAACATCATTGTAGCATGTAAAAGGTTACAAGGTACATTTTCTGGAAAACGAAATCATGATATGGTTATGTATTTTTACCGTGATTTTAATGTTTTTTTGAATGAAAATTGTTGGTAAATATTTTTACTGAATATGTAATTATGTTATTCCAGCTCCTTGATAGTCCCGTACTACTTTAAAACGTATCACTGATCCATTGGGATGTGGTTCATGAAATAACTCATCTTCCATCCAAATCACACATTATATAAGTTTATTTTAATCACTCATTTATGGCACAAATTTTTTTTTACTGAGTATGAGGAATTTTTGATGGCATCAACATTTTATGATTTTTTTCGATGATTTATTTATTTATTTTCACACAAGCACTTTAATTGTGTATATTAAGGAAGTGCACCTACATACACTTTATTACCAAAAGTATTGGGACACCTACCTTTACATGCACATGAACTTTAATGGCATCCCAGTCTTAGTCCGTAGGGTTCAATATTGAGTTGGCCCACCCTTTGCAGCTATAACAGCTTCAATTCTTCTGGGGAGGCTTTCAACAAGGTTTAGGAGTGTGCCTATGGGAATGTTTGACCATTCTTCCAGAAGTGCATATGTGAGGTCAGGCACTGATGTTGGACTAGAAAGCCTGGCTCACAGTCTCCGCTCTAATTCATCCCAAAGGTGTTCTGTCGGGTTGAGGTCAGGACTCTGTGCAGGCCAGTCAAGTTCTTCTACCCCAAACTCTTTCATCCATGTCTTTATGGACCTTTGTGCACTGGACCAAATCATTTGGTGGAGGGGGGATTATGGTGTGGGGGTTGTGCTTGGCCCTTTAGTTCCAGTGAAGGGAACTCTTAAGGTCTTAGCATACTAAGACATTATGGACAATTTCATGCTCCCAACTTTGTGAGAACAGTTTGGGAATCGCCCCTTCCTGTTCCAACATTACTATGCACCAGTGCACAAAGCAAGGTCCATAAAAACATAGATGAACGAGTCTGGAGTAGAAAAACTTGACTGGCCTGCAAAGAGTCCTGACATCAACCTGATAGAACATCTTTGGGATGTATTAGAGCTGAGACTGCAAGCCAGGCCTTCTCATCCACGTCAGTGCCTGACCTCACAAATGCGGTTCTGGAAGAATGGTCAAACATTCCCATAGACACACTCCTAAACCTGGTGGACAGCCTTCCCAGAAGAGTTGAAGCTGTTATAGCTGTGGAGGGTGGGCCAACTCAATATTGAAACCTACGGATTAAGACTGGGATGCCATTAAAGTCCATGTACATGTAATGGCAGGTGTCCCAATACTTCTGGTAATATAGTGTATAGATGTATTTTTCTTTAGTAAATCAATCTCATGAAAACACTCTCTTCTCGTTTTTTGACACTCATTGACAAGCAGAGACTAGAAACCACCTTATTAGTTTTGTAAACAGTCCATTTTTGATCACCTAAGTTAGGAAAACATGTAAAGTCTGTGAAACCTGGATTGCTCATAACTGAAGAAAGGCAATATCTTTTTGCTGTTTTGTAATACATGGACGTGGATAGCAACATTAAGCCAGGGATATTGCCAAATAAGCGTCACAACCAGGAACACATTTATACCTTGTACTGCCCCAGGCCAGTTGGTCGATAGCCCAACGCCTCCTCATTTTCTGCAAAAACATCTACAGCCTTTTGTATGAAAGTGTTGATCTCCTGATCTTGACTTGTAGTATACACAACTAATGTAAATACAGACGCGGGAATAATGTGTTGTAGGAAATGCACTGTGTGATATCATTGCCTTAATAAGAAAATACAATACTTCATTATCAGGGCGGCACCTATAAGGAATTATATTACATCTTTGCTAGGTCAGCGAGGTCATATGAATTAGGGATTCTCACCCCAAAAATCCCTACAATCTTACAAGTGGGATCTCTATTAGACCTGGGAACACTTTGCATAGTCCTTTGGACCAGCTTACATTTTCACTACATCAAAATGGTTTACCATGAAACCCTGTCTCGTTTCACAGACTCTCCAACCTACATGAAATGCTGCATGACATTTCATCAATGTGTCAACAATCTTTTTGCTTTTGTAATTTACTGGATTTCATTTTTTTACTTTTATATCTGCCAGGATTTCAGTTATCAATTTAAAAAAAAAATGTATATTAGTAGTTAAAGAAATGTAAGGCTAATGCATCCAGAAGCTACCACCAGTGCCCATTGTTTCCACCCAAATAACTCAACTTCGTACACTGTGTGTATACCACAAGCTACATGTGATCGTATGGCGAAGACAACATAACCCACCATTCTCTCAGCTCTATCTTCCTTCAAATTGTGAATTTGTCTTCAAGGAAAACTTGAGAAGCTCCCCTGTATGGTTACCACGCCTATTTTTTTTTTATAATAGAAATTTTTTATTAAACATCCGACAATACAGATTAGATTTTACAACGTTACATTCAAGTACACCACACCTATTTGATTGATTTTTGCTCAGAGCAACTCTACCACCATAGGCTACGGCCTGTATCTACAAACATAAATTCTAGTTTTGAATAGAGTGGCGAAGCATTAGAACTCCTGTCGGGATTTTAGTGCTGTCCAAGATTAAAATGATTAGAAACATGTACAATACAATATAGGTAACTAGATTTAATGGGTCATGCCACGATTCACTCATACAGCAGTGCTCACGTGAAATAGACATAAACCAGTATTTCATCACTCCTTTTTAGTGTATATGTTTATACAAAAAAATAATATTTTGATGGAAGCCATTTTAAGATTGCATATTGCATAGCATTGCATACCAGTAACAAAATCTGTGAAAGCCAACTTTCTGGAAAGTGACCCAATATCCTATGATAGCCAGATCAGAACCATTCCACAACAGGAATGAGGCTCTTCTTCAATCAAAGGATGGAGGTTTTTAACAGTTATATATTTTTGAGTGTAACATTAAAGAAATGTTATAAAAATAATATAACATACTGTATATAATTGCTACATAAGCCATTTTTTATTTTATTTTTATTAAAAAATTACCAGTTGTTGAAATGTTTATGAACCTGTCAAATGTTGCTTCCTTTTAATAAGACAAACTGGAGTCCATAGAATTGTAATTTCCTGCTTGTGTGATTGGCTCACTGACCTTTCCAGAACTCTGCACTGAGATACAATTTTAATCATTCCCTGCAATTTTTGGTAAGATAGTCTCTAAGGCTTAACTTTTTCTAAAAAGATGCAAACACTACAGTTTTTTCATTAAAACACTGAAATATGCCCAGATGGTTAAGTTGAATGCACATCATTTCATTCATCAATCTGGAAACGACATGGCCAAACAAACAGCTATTTTTTCATAACACAAAAATGTAGGAATCTGCACAAGTTTGGTACAACTCTTGAATGTATATAGACAATCTAGAAGGCATTGTGATTTTCCAACAAAACCAGAGCTACAGTTTTAAGCAGAACTGTTGTGTGGTCAAGGGCAGGCAGCTTCTGCTATTATGTGCAAGTGTGTATAGCAGATGTAGCGCCCTCCTAGTTTGGGTACTAGTGAGTGTATATCGTTTTTGGCTCTGTTTGCTTAACAGAGGAGCTGACAGGTAAATGTATGTGCTGTCTGCTTATCAGAGAGCCTGATTTAAGTAAGGTCTGCTCTATGTGCTCTGGTGCTGTTTCATATGGTCTGGAGATCTTTTACCATGTTCAGTAGTATGGGTCCCTATTGGACAGAGGGGAAAAGCCTCAGCCAGTAACAGCAGGTGTATTTGGAGGTGGTTCTGACCAGCTAGCAGGGGAGTGGTGACCCACTGCATCTTGGGTGAACACCTTCATATAAAAGGGAGCACATGGGCTCTAGGTGAGGAGTCCCAGCCTACTCAGGCTTGAGGGGTGAGGTGTATGTACAGCTCTTGGCTGCTAGGCCCAAAAGCCTATCCAGGAGGCTGCCGGCTGCTAGGCCTAATCGAGGCCTATCCGGATGCTGAAGCTGCAACCCACAGTTCCATAGAAGCTGACAGAGGGAGGATGTCTCTGGATTCGGTCTGATACTGCAGTGGCAATGTGTCGCTTGGAGGTTGGCAGAAAGGGCTACCGACTGTCCCAGGACATGGTGTGAGTACAGATCTGTGAGAGAATCCCTGAGACTGTGTGCTAGAATTTCCCCTGCCCTCATATCAGCTTAATTGGGTGTGCCAGCTAGAAAGGAGACACTGGAGAGTGTCTTGAAGAACAGAGTCCAGCTTCTGTCCTTACTATTTAACAAGGGACCTGTTCTGTTAAAGTCAGCCTGCCATAAAGTGCCTTGGTAGTCTGCTACACTGAGTTAGAAAGGAGACACTGGCTAGTGTCTTGAAGAAACAAAGTCCGGCATGTCCTTTGTTGCTTAAAGATGGACTTGTTTCACTGGAGTCAGTCTGCTATGTGAAGCCACTGATTGCCTGCTGTACAGAACCTAGGGAGAATTTGTCCTCAGTTACATTCAGTTACTTGGAGTATCCTATCTCTACCCTTCTCCTATCCAAGTTCAACAAATAAAGCATTGAAAATTCATCCCCTAGACTGGTCATTGGAAACAAGCAGGATTGTGTGTACACCTGGCTGTGTGAAAATACCATAGTGACTGGCTGCAAGAATATTCAGTGGGAGGCTCGGGAAAATATAAATTTCATTAGCAGCTTCTTCGGGGGTACCGCTACACATACATGCACACAGGGGAGGGCTGGGCCAGGGGGCAGGGTGACAATTGCCCCCCAGGCTACCCTAACTTACATTCAAAATGGCAGACGACTGCTGCCCGCTCACACTTTTTTCTTCTTGTGGAGGGAGGAAGCAGGGGCCAGGGGCGCAGCCACCAATTAACTGCAGGCAGGGGGGGGGGCACCCAGGGCCGGCTGTGCTGGTGAGCACTGGTGAGCCTGCATAATGGGCACTCGTGCGGCTGCATTGATGGGCGCTGGTGAGGCTGCATTGATGGGCACTGATGAGGCTAAGCTGATAGGCACTGATGAGGCTGCATTGGTGGGCACTGATGAGCTGCATTGATGCATTATTTTTGTTAAACCTCCTTTGTTGCCATTAACATTAAATTATGTTACCACATTGTATCATATTTGTCTTGCGTCATAACATCAATATCCATTATAAAACCAGGTGGGCATGGATGGTGAGCTTATTCGGTGGTTCAATGGGCCACTTGATTGGACTTGCCCCCCAGCCCTAAGGCTGCCAGCCCTCCCCAGCATGCACATTATGACAGACTCACCTCTATGTTTGCCCTTCTCTAGCACTGACAGAGCTATCCCTCCCTGCCCTTTGTCAGTCCATCTGCCACCGCTTCTTCTCCACTGTTTCTACTGGGTTTGTCCCTTTTCTTTGTCCATTGGCTGGCCACTGATGATTTGACTTCTGTGAATGCACTCTGGAGATACATTTTCCTGGCAACCAGCTCCATTCTTTGCATATTATAGATGCCAGACATAGACCAGGGTGTACATTGCATTGTGCATGTGCATGTGCATAGACAGTGTACACTTGAAATAAAATTGACAGGAGACAGGATAAGTGGGTTCCTTGGCAGAAGAGACATGCAAAGTCTCTTCTGGTAATAAAACGTCAGCTCCTAGCAAGATTAAATTTTAGTACTAGGCTATTTGTGTTATTCATGGAAATATGGACATTGGCAAACAATTCTGTGCAGTCCTCTTATAACCCATTCCTCAATTTCTGCTTTCAAGTGGAATTACTCTTAATTCTGGCAATAGTGACTCATAGTGAAGAACTACACCTGAATACTGACTAAATTATTTTACCAGTTATAAACTGGAATTGTTTGCAAATGTATGTGGTACAGGCATGTGTTCTAATGTAATACTGCCGTACTTAATGCTGCTGAAAGGTAAACCATAAACTGAGCGATTAGGTGTGGCTGACAATCCCAAAGTAATTAGTTGTCCCAAACACAACAATGAACAATTGTCGTTATGGCAGCACGCTCCAAATAGATGTGCTCATACCATGTGAAGCTAAAGTCTAAATGCAACCAAACATGAATATTATTATTTTATTATAATATCCCTACAATACAAATATTTGGGCTTATATAATTATCCAGTGTAAGGGGCAAAGCACTAAGGTTATGTAATGGCACCAGACATAATGCTCATGTTTTGCAGACACTGCTCAACCTGACCAATGAAAATGCCAAGCAAAGTTTGGGTTACTAGCAGTTCCTATGTCCTAAAGTCCTAATGTAAGAATCCAGGGGAATTTGATGAGAAGAGGGACATGGATGATAAATGGGCCTGGGGTGTGGAGCCAGCTAACCATAAAGATACAAACAGGATGCATCTGCCTCCCCAGAGAGAAGGCCCATGCCAGACGGTGTAGTTCTAGTTGTGGTAGAGCTGACATTTCTCAGAAGGTCAAGTATTTTATAGTAACCCAAGTTCATATGTGTGTGAAATGCAAGATTGAAATTTTAAAGCAGAAGACTGCAATTTTTAAACCTCTTTTTGACTGGTCTGATTACATCATCAGTCCTTCCTCTTCTTTTCCATCAAAAGCGGGGGGTGGTCTGAGCTTAGCATTGCTCACATAATGACATGTAAGCGCCATGCAGTGCTGTAATATTCTGAGCCTTGACTGTGTTATGATAGCTCCCCAGAGGGCGGGTCCATGACAGCATGGACGATGGTGGTCATTCAAACTGAAAGACTGAGGATATCTTCTGGTGGAAAAGCAGTACTGCAAGTGGTGGCAGCTCTGGGTTGAAGGTGAATATTGCAGACAAAGCTGATTTTAAGTAGTGGGAGTGGAGCAGGTTGTAGCCCAGCTCTATGGAGGAAGCTGAGGACAGTGTGTACAGAGAAACCGAATGGATGGTGTCCTCCTGTGTCATCCTGAGTGGGATGTGTAACATTCTGTGCCTGTGCTATGTGGGCTGGGACTGATTGACTGTGAGTGTGGCTTTAGTGTGGGCAGGGACACAGGGGGCCCCGTGATCTCCTATTTCCCGGAGGCCCCATGAGTTGTCAGTTGGCCCCTGGTTTTAATGCTGCAAGAGGCTCTATGTAGTATGATGCATTTGTTATGAAATAGAATATAATGAATAACCCCATTCTGTATATTCTTTGAGTTCCATTTTTTTGTAAGCAACATTAAATAAAAAATGTTGGAAATACAATGAGATTAAACAACTAACCTTTCCATCAGTGGTGATTATAGATTACAATAAACTAATGGATTCAGCACTGACTCCCTTACTTATATATCAAACTATATGTACATTAATGTGTGAAAATAATTTATATCAATCATAAAAAGTGCTAACAAAGATATTTCTCTTCCACCAGTATCATCTTGCCTGCCCGGTATCTCCCATTTAAAAAAAAAGGGCCCAATAACTTTCCTTCATTCACGCACACTGCTTAGTCATACAATGATAGCATATGTGCTGGGGGTGGGGGGGGGGGGGGTGGATACTTGAGGAACAAAACTTCTTTGGACGCAGGGATATGTGAGGATTAAAAGAGTTTAAACACTATAACAGGGCAAACAAGTTTTCTTGAGAGCTAATTAATGCTGATCTTCTATTTATATAGATTATTTGCATTTTTTTGTTATGATTAATACTTTTTATAATCAATTATTTTTTTACACATGTGCACACATCGATCCATAGGTAAGAGAGTGAGGGCTAAACTAATTGATTATAATACATTTTGAGAAAAGTTCAATTCCAGCACAGTGGCTTTAATATTAGTAATTAATGAATGGTAAATATGAGTTGAAGCGGAGTTCCACCCAAACGTCCGCTTTGAGTGTTGGTGACCCCCTGACATGCCACAATTGGCATGTCATTTTTTTGGGGGGGATACCTGGTTTTCAAAGGTATCCAGCTCCCACTTGCTCTCCTGGCTCCGCGGAGCCGGAAGGAAGTTCACCTCTCCCTCCTCCCTCTCGGCAATCTTCTGGGACACGTCACAGGTCCCAGAAGATTGCCCAGCCATTCATAGCGCTGAAGCCACAGCCATGCACCCACTGTTGCAATGCCACATGGAGGAGGGGAGAGGAGTGAGGCAGCGGGCGGTCGCATCGCTGGACCGGAGGACAGGTAAGTGTCTGATTACTAAAAGTCAGCAGCTACACTTTTTGCAGCTGCTGACTTCTAAACGGGTGGAACTCTGCTTTAAGGATAGAATGAACAGTGAGGATATTAATTTTGTTTAGTGTTCCATTTAAATATGTATCTGAGAATTGCAGATGGATTAATAAGTTATTTTTATTAACCTGGATATGATAATTTCTTCATTGCTATTCTTGTTTTTATTATTACAATTACATTAGGTTAAGGCTTGAAACAGATTACTTAAAGTAAAAATCGCAAAGAAACTGCGATTAAGCTAAACAATAAAAAAAATAAAATAAACAGCAAAGTGACACAAAGCAGCAACTCTACCATGAGACATTTCACACAGTGTAACTCAAATTTTAACATAGGTCGCGCTACTATATGAAATAAACATTAATAAACAATGAGTAAAAAGACATATACACACTCCCCAATTGAGGGGTAAAACCAAATCCAAAACAACCAAAGAGTCCATGTGCAAATAAAGAAACAGAGAGCAGACACAAGTAACCCTGGTTACTTCTCTAGCACAGCTCTGACTTCTGCACAATACACTGTGGATCATGGCTCCATATAAACACATGAGAAATTGGAGCTATTACCCTTCGCTATCACATGGAGACTTCCACTTTCCTAGGGATCCTTAATTGTGCACCCAGTTCTTTCCACGGATTTCTATCAACTACAGCTCCTAGAGCAGACATCTCTTACAGCCCTCAGTCTGCAGTACCGCATCTTTTGCACTCTAGCCATATAGAATTGATGCATCCACTCCTGAAGAAGTGGAGCGAATCCATGAAATGCGTCAAGCCTTTTTGGATGCATGCACATTTTATTACATGGTGCCTTATTTTATCTAGACCACACTATGTAATTTCTGCATTTTAATTGACATTGAATACAATTGGCTGACACTAACATATTGCAAGGGTCTGGGCATTCCTATGTAAATATATGAATTTATATGTGTTATGCAGTATACAGCACTATTCATATTAATTTATGCATATATTGTATATGTGTTATGTTACTTACTATTCACAAGAAGTGCCATGTGACTAACTAATTGGCAGAATAAATATATGTCTTTACATTGAACTTTTACTCAGTTGCGCCTTACGTGCCTCATTTAAAGTCCCAAACCTCCCCCCTTTTTTAATACAGATACAGGGTTGGAGGCTTCTGGTTTATATCCGATATAGCGCTATACAAAGATTTCCTCACCATCCACACATGAAGCATACCACCTGCACTTCCGGGAATACTCAATGATGGCAGCGCGTCGTTCTGCTCTATGCGTTTCGTCACTTGTGCCATCGTTTGGGACACAGTCTCCTGTTCTCTATTTCTTTATTTGCAACATGGACTCTTTTGTTGTTTTGGATTTGGTTTTATCCCCCAAATTGAGAGATTACTTAAATGACAAGGATTATAAGGAATAGCTTAATTTCAGTAACAAAACTAAATCAATCAATCCTCTCAATCAAAGTCAATGGGATGTACTTCCATTTTTTTATTGTATCAAATTTACCTCATTAATAATTCACTTTATACAAGTCATTAATATCCACTGGAATGTATTTAATCGGTTTAGATGTCAAATGATTGCAATGGCCTTAATCAATTCCAAGTCCAGTCGTTGTCTTTTTTCGAAACTGTGACTAGAATAATTATTAGTAACAACAAATTATCTTCAAGTAATAGTTGATGACATTCCTAACTTCCTGTCTGTATCCTTCTAAAATTAGCAAGGTTTTGTGAGGCCACTACCAAGAACTCTAAAACAAAGTTAAAGAACAGGGGAGGAGAAACCCTTCATGTGTGCCCAAACTTCACTTAGGCTAAGAAGATGGTATTGTTTTCAAGGGAAAGTTTTATAGATAGAATGAATAATCATCATAAGGGGAATTTAATTTCAAATATTTCCTAAGCCAGTTTTGGATATCCCGGTGAACAATATATAATGTCAAACTCCTCAGTGTCTACTACTGACATTAGTATGGTGGTGACATCTGCTACATAGAAGACATAAACTGCTGCCAATGCTTCACCAATACTTTTTGTACCTTATCTCCCTTAAATATAACAAAAAATAATAATAATAATTAAACTTACCAAAAATGTCAATTTAAACTTCTTCATTAATTTAGAGGCAGAGGGGTTGATTTACTAGAGGCAAAGAGACTGTTCTCTTTGCAAGGGAAGATGCACAAGATAATTTTCCCCAAAGCTTAGGAATCAAGGGGCTGTTTTGTAACCAAAGCACTCAAGGAGATGCTCCAACGTTGGGATGTACAGCTTGTCTTTACTGGTGTGTCTCCTCCGCAGTCTGATGGTCTAGTACGGCAGAGTACCACTAGGTGGAGCATTGAATGGCAGGCTGTACAGAACAAAAGAAAACAAGACAGACATGGTTTATTGCTGAAATTATTTTTAGTGTTAAAAGTTGCCTCTGGGTTTGAAGCTGGATTACTTCCTGAAAAAGTGGTATATGGGAGAGGCTCTAGAAAAAGGGAAAAGGTGTAAAAAATGTCAGAGGTTTCACCTCCTAACAGCCAGGTGGAAAGCATCTCTGCTGTTATGGTCCACGGCGGTGCTGGTCAGTTGTTGGTGTTGGTGAAGGGCTCGTTTGCTGCACCAGGGGACAAACCACATGAGATGGAAGGGCCGAGCGTGGACCATAAAACAGCTGAGATCCTGTCCAGGGCTCAGATGGATGCGGTTAAAGAGACTAGGGTCACTAGTTCAGTAATGGGTTTATGTGACAAACCTTATAAGGTCCCTGAGATGGAGAAGAACTGCGGTAAAAAGTTGATATGGTTGCAGCTAACCCTGAAAATTGTAATGAGATAGGGATTGACATGATAGACACAGCAGATGTTAACCATGTAGCAGTAGGCCCCCTTCAGGTTCAGGGGAGAAATCAGAGGAAAGTTCTTTCACAAGTTGGGAAGCATCAGAAGGACATGGGTAAAGACTTGAAATCTTTGAAGGTGCCACATGACTTAAAAACCTCAGAGTGGAAAGACAGGAGGAGGCTACAGTCGTATAAGGATGTTAGTGACAAAATGAACCATACGGAGTACATGAGGAAACAAGTGAGGCGAGGGCATGCGTGGAAACACACCCGAAAGAAAGAGTGGGCCCACGCAGCGGTCATCTGGCATAGAAGTGCCCCATTCAAGAGTGTGGCTTGGTGTGTCCTCCCCCTACGGGTTCAGAATGGGGGGGTATGTGGTAGTGTGGTACCCCGCCAGGAGGATGACGCAGGATTCTGAACCTCGCAGGTTGAGGGGCTCCTGGTGATTTGTCTATTTGGGAGGAAACTGGCTTTTCAGTTTCCTCATTTCTTAAAAAAGTCAGTTTTGGGACATGGAGCCGGGGATTTCGTAGCGCTCCAGGTGGGATGAAATCCCCAGTCCTGGGTCCCGGACTTAGGATTAACCAGGACACTGATCGTGCAGGTGTGTCTGGGTCTTTTAGTAGAGATAGGACCATGGTTCTGGCCTCCACCCTCTCGAGGAGTCCAGGCTGCAAGGGAGTAGCCAGAGAGTGCAGGTGTGCACAGGGAGAAGCCAGAGGCCCAAAGTCTGAGCCTCTGGCAGTGATCAGGTGCAGAAAACCTGACAGGCTGGTTGTACTGAATTCAATCGATTGACCAACGTAGTACAACAAACCTGCCCAGGGGTGTTAAACTCAATTTAACCGTGGGCCGCATCACAATTATGACTGTCCTCCAAGGGCCAGTTGTATCTGTAAGACAATATAAATTTTATCCACTACTTTTTTCCCAGAGAATATGTTCAGGAGCTCAACCAGGCCCAAACCCGCCAAACTGCATCGAACAGAGGGTGTGATCAAATTGTACTAGCAATGGAAGGATTTTATAGGGGAAATAAATACCAGGAGTGAATTATGTGCAGAGTTCAGGGGTGCACTATGTACAAAACGCAGAGTTCAGGGGTGCGCTACATAAAGAGTGCAGGGTTGAGGAGTGCACTGTGTACAGGGCGCAGGGTTGAGGGGTGTGCTACATACAGAGAGCAGGGTTTAGGGGTGTGCTATGCAGAGTGTGCAGGGTTCAGCTCTTTTGGTTGTCCACATCTCACTTCCACCCTTCCTCGGCTCTGAGCTCTGCATCATTCTCCCCCATCCCCCTGCCTCTGCACACATCTCCCTCCACAGCCCTCATTTCTCATGCCCCCCCCCCCAAAAAAAAAGCTTCCTCACATCTCACTTACCCAGCCCAGCTCCAGTACCTCCTGGCAGTATAGGCAGCTCAGCCTCTCTCTCTTTCACCTGCAGGGAGATCATTGATCAGAACCCGGGCACAGATGGGGATCACAGTGCAACTTACCACGTGATGCCCTATCCCACACTGCATCTGCATCTCCCTTGTCCCCGCCGTGAGTGCGGGGCAGGCAGGGATCTATGAGAGGAAAGCTGCCTTTGTAAACACAGAAGGCTTCTGTGACAGTGGTGAGAGGGGGGAGCGGATGGTGAGAGCTGAAGGTGGCAGAAAAAAAGCCCTGGGTGCAAGGGCCACACAGAATGGCCCAGAGAGCCGGATTTGGCCTGTGGGCATTGTGTTTGACACATGTGCCATAGAAGGATCGAAAAAATGGCAGTTCCTGCTGAATTTGGTTTAACACTGAGTCATAGATTGTCACTCCTGAAACAATAACTGGATGCTTCATTTTCTAACATGACTCATTTGTGCCGGTGATAACAATGAGTTCTTTGCACATTGGATTTTGTAACTTTTATAAATTAATTTGCATTGAATGTGTTTTTGTTTTCAATGGTATAATTGTTTCTGCTTTATCTCCAGCCAATTGTCCTTAATTATATGTTCCTACATTGCTAATTATTATGTCTTTGGGTACCTGTTCCATGAGAAATCTTCAGCAGAATCATAGTGTTAATTCATTAGGGCAAAACTCAGACAAATATCAAAGAGATAAATGATTGCAGCACCTCATACATTACAAAGGCATGTGATCTGGTGCATCCTGTGGTGGCAGGTCTCCACCCCTATATTGAATGCATAAAAAAGGAAATGAGATCTGCCACCATGTCTGATAATGTATGAAACTGTGTAAAAAAGGCCATATATGTATATAATGTCAACTTGCCATGATTGAAGCACATAGATCATAGTCACAAAAAAATCATATAAATGGTCATAATCATAAAGCATACATGGGTTTATTACACGCCAAAGACAGTCTCTCATATAAAACATGATACAATGATCAGATGATTCTTCATATACTATGTGCATGCTACAGTGATCAAAAAGCATGATGAAAAACAGCCATACAATGTATTTACACAGATCAATAAAAATGTATGAATAATATGATTTAAAAATGGCTTGTGCATCATATATAAGAAGGTATAAAAATCAATAAAAATAGGACTTGTCAGGGTATCCTTGAGGCATATGAAATATCCTGTGTTCCCATGAAGGGAACTAAGGAGAGTAAAACTGTGTGGATCCCCAGTAATGTTGGGTGAATGGAAGACAAGCCCAACAAAACAAAATGACAGAATACCTGAGTGTATGAAGATGTGGTTGGAGTGATATCCCTTCCTGGTAATGGGAGCATGTGTGATGGTTGACCGGCCAAATCAAGCCCAATAAATACCCAAGAGTCCAGGGGGGGGGGGGGGTCTCCCGCCAGTGTTATGCTGAATTGCCTAGACAGCTGGGGGGAAATATATATACTAATAGCTATTTTTTAATTTTTCCAGCATCAAGTTTTCTAAAACTCCGTATCAAGTTCCGTAAGTAGCGTATTAAGGGCTCCCCAAACAGAGTTCCAAATTTGGGGCTCTTATAATAAACATTGATCAAGGATACCCTGACAATTCCTATTTTAATTGATTTTTATACCTTCTTATATAGGATGAACGAGCCATTTTTGAATCATATTATTCATACATTTTTATTGATCTGTGTATTGATTATTGATCTGTGTACATTGTATGGCTGTTTTTCATCATGCTTTTTGATCACTGTAGCATGCACACGTATAATAAACCCATGTATGCTTTATGACCATTTATATGATTTTTTGTGACTATGATCTATGTGCTTCAATCATGGCAAGTTGACATTATATACATATATGGCCTTTTTTACACAGTTTCATACATTATCAGACATGGTGGCAGATCTCATTTAAAGCCCCAAATCTTCTTTCCTCTCCTTTTTTAAGCAACTCATACATTAACACACCATAAATAGCATCTTTTTAAATGCAAGCAGTGTCTATTAACATGGAGTAAAATTAACTTGGTTCCAACCTTTTGCTGTCCACTGTACAGCAGAGCTTTAGCTGGGAGAGACTTTAATAAAGCATTTTTTCTGCACTTTGTACTTTTACTTTCAATAAATCCTCTGATACTGCAAAGAGCCTCATGGTTTATTTCTTCATTCTTTTATAAATGTACACAGACTCATTGTGCCACATGTTGAGCCCCTTATCACTATTGTATCCTGTAATGAGTAGTAGTCAAAGGGAGGAACCAGTGAGAACTGTGGTGTACTGAACAGAAAAACACTCCCAGAAATGACCGTTTTCCTGCAGACCTCAGATGAAGATTACTTACTTTGCAGGTACACTTGGTTCTTATGATAGGGTTGCTTTAAAGAAAAAAAAATACTTGTTTCAGTTCCAGAAGCTTACAATTTATGCCACAATTTAGTGTACACTAAGCAGCACCTTAATGAAAACAAGCCAGATTCAGCTTAAATACCTATTTTTTTAAAGATCTTCCGATTTATTTTTAAAGTCAGGCAAATAAAGCTCAGCATTGTTTAAAGCACATGTCCAGGAAACCCTTCCCCTCACTACTGTTAATACTTACTCCATCTAACCATTATATTAAAAAAAAAAAAATAAAAAAAAAATACTTTATCTAAAAGCCCTTTCCACTTACCATGTGACATGCTAAATACCAAGTTTTCTTTCTTCTGTTCTTCAGAATGGGAGAGCCCCTATTCAGATACCCACATCACTGCCTGGGTGATGTGGGCATTTTCTTTTGGCTGTCCAGCAACAGGGACTTCACGGGCTCCAGAAGACTCTAGGGGTGTGATTATATCACATTGCAAGGGCAACAAGATCAGTTGGGTGTTGACTCAGACTGCAGCGGTAAATCATTGGTCTTCACTCTTGGAAAAAGCACCATGGAGGTTCACATGATTCCAGTATATAAAAGAGGGCAGGGTAAAAGCAGAGTGGAAGGGAGCAATGGAACGGGTTTATCAGGCGGTTTAACCTTAAAAAGCGTAGAGGGTTCTATAAGGTAAGCGCAGCGAGGATGTGGGATTCTCTTCCACAAGCAGTAGTCTCTGCTGGGAATCTAGATAATTTCAAAAAACTATTAGGTGAGGGACCACAACATTGAGGGGTATACAATTTAATACTGATATTAAAAACACACACATAGGTTGGACTTGATGGACTTGTGTAATTATGGGCTTTAAGAAAAAAAAATTTCCTTGCTAAGTACATTGCTGGTTACAACTGTACCAACCCCTCTCTCCCACATGCCCTCTTCTCACAAAAACATTGGCTGATTGACTAAATTAGTAAAGTATGTTAATTTTGCGTGAATTTTTACTTTGCAAGGAAATTTCCATATAGTTTAGTAAATGCGGGGAAGATGTGCTGACTTTTATCATCTACTCAAGTCCAAGCAAAAATCCATTTTTTTACAATTTCCTTGCATTTGATTGCAAAGTGAATTTGTACCACATTCACTAAGGTAAGTGAAAATTCCCTTGCAAAGTGTCAGCGATACCATATGCAGGCATCCAGCAGGAATGATCAGATCGGTTGGCTGCACTTAAAGGAATCGGGAACAGATGTTAAAGTGAAAATATTTAGATATTTATTAGGAAAATGACACACTTCCAACACCAAACACCAGCAAACATAAACAAGCAAGTAAAATATGAAAAAACACAGCAAACCCAAAATAAACACCTAACTATCTAACTAACTAAATACAAGTGTAGAAAACACACACATGTACGGTAAGCAAAACGGCTACATTAGATAAGGGGAACAGGGAGCCAGGTTACTGGGAGCAGAAAGAGAGTAAGGGAGCAGGAAGCAGGTTCAGGGATCAGGTCTCTGGGTCAGGATCACAGATCAGGGATCAGAACAGATCAGAACGGGTCAGATTCCGGCAGGGGCACGGCTTGCAGGGAAATACTGAAGACCTGACCCTTTGTGAAGGGCGGAATTATATACTCCCAGCAGATCATGTCAGGTGCAGCCTGATGATTAGTAAGTCCATCTGCTGGGAGACACCTGCTGGTGGCCACCAGAACTACACCCTCTGGTGCTGAAAGCAACACTGCCACCTGTAGGTGAGTCAAGCAGCAACATGGGTCCTGACAGTTCCCCCCCCCTTTAAGGAGTGGCCTCCGGATGCTCCATTTTGCCCTTGACCTGACAGTTCATGTGGGTGCGGTAAAGTCCAGCAAAGTTTCCCCTCCGTGTCCACTGACTCTATTTCACTTTTCCGACCAGAGTCTTTTAACCTGCTGGGCGGAGTGTCACCCAAGTCAGGTACTGGAACATACACCCCACCGCCAGGGTCTGGAGGTCTGAGTCCGGTATCAACAGCTAGCTGGACAGTGGGCATGAAACCCGCGGAGGCAAGCAACACAGGGGCATCAAAGTCAGTCTGGGCATCAAGCCAGAGGAAAACAGTGGCAAGCTGGGCATCTGGCTGGCAAGCATCCACAGGCACTGGATCAGCAGGCACTGGATCAGCGGGTTCAGGGTCATCAGGCATGGGATCAGCACACACTGGATCAGCAGGCACTGGGTCATCAGACCTAGGATCAGCAGGCACTGGATCAGAGGGTTCAGGGTCATCAGGCATGGGATCAGCAGGCACAAGATCAGCAGGCATGGGATCAGCAAGCATGGGGTCATCAGGCACTGGATCAGCAGGCAATGGGTTATCAGGCACTAGATCAGCGGGCACCGAGGCATCAGGCACTGGATCAGCGGGCACCGGGTCATCAGGCACAGGATCAGCAGGCACCCGGTCATCAGGCACAGGATCAGTGGGCACCGTGTCATCAGGCACGGGATCAGCAGGCACTGGGTCATTAGGCATTGGATTAGCGAGCACCGGGTCATCAGGCACTGGATCAGCAGGCACCAGGTCATCAAACACTGGATCAGCAGGTACTGGATCAGCGGGTACTGGGTCATCAGGCACTGGATCATCAGGCTTGGCAGTGGGCACCAAGTCATCAGCGGGCATCGGATGATCAAAGACTAGGTCATTGGGCACTGGGTCATCAGGCTGGGCAGCGGGAAGCGGGTCATCAGGCACCAGATCAGCAGAAACCGAGTCATCAGGCTGGGCAGCGGGCACTGGGTCATCCATCACCTGGTCAGCGGGCACCTGATCAGGCTTGGCAGTGGGAACCGGGTCTTCAGTGGGCACCCGATCTTCAGGCTGGGTAGAGGACAGAGGGTTAGGCTGGGCAGCGGGCACAGAGTCATCAGCGTGCATAGGATCATCAGGCACTGGGTCATCGGGCACTGGGTCATCAGGCTGGGCAGCAGGCACCGAGTCATCCATCACCTGGTCAGCGGGCACTGGATCAGGCTTGGCAGCAGGCACCAGGTCATCAGCGGCATAGGATCATCAGGCACAGGGTCATTGGGCACCGGGTCATCAGGCTGGGCATCGGGTCATCAGGCACCAGATCAGCAGACAATGGGTCATCAGCAGGCACCAGATCGTCAGACTGGACAGCGGGCACCGGATCAGCAGACTGGACAGCGGGCACCGAATCAGCAGACTGGACAGCGGGTGCCGGATCAGCAGACTGGACAGCAGTCACTGGATCAGCAGACTGGACAGCGGACACAGGATTAGCAGACCGGACAGTGGGCACAGGATCAGCAGACTGGACAGCGGGCACAGGATCATCAGACCAGACAACAGACACCGGATCGTCAGACTGGACAGTGGACACTGGATCGTCAGACTGGACAGCAGACACCGGATCGTCAGACTGGACAGCGGACACCAGATCAGCAGACCAAACAGCGGGCACAGGATCAGCAGACCGGACAGCGGGCACTGGATCAGCAGACTGGACAGCGGCACAGGATCAGCAGACCAGATAGTGGGCGCAGGATCAGCAGGCCGGACATCGGGCACAGGATCAGCAGGCCGGACAGCAGGCACAGGATCAGCAGGCTGGACAGCGGGCACAGGATCAGCAGGCTGTGCAGCAAACACTTGAACAGTAGGCTGGGAGGCAGGCATGGCAGTGGGCACTGGAACATCAGGCTGAGCAGCAGGTACCAGAACAGTAGGCTGGGCAGCAGGCACAACAGCAGGCACTGGAACAGCAGGCTGGATGGAAGGCATGGCAGCAGGTACTGGAACAACAGGCTGGGCGGCAGGCATGGCAGTGGGCACTGGAACAGCAGGGTGAGCAATGGGTACTGGAACAGTAAGCTGGGCAGCAGGCATGGCAGCGGGCACTGGAACAGCAGTCTGGGTAGTGAACACTTGAACAGTAGGTTGGGTATCAGAAATGGAACCACCAGGCAGGGCATCAGGAACAGGATCAAATTGATTAACCGGCAGAGTCCATAGGGCCAAACTGGGTGGTGGACAGAGAACCAGGACAGTCAGGTGGGATAGTGAGAGGCCGGTCAGGAGTAGAAGGTCCAATCACTATGGGCTGAACCAAGGTGGCAGGTGTGGTGGCAGGATTGGATAGTGGTATGTTTGTGCGGGTTGGAAAAAACTTCAGTTTCTTTTTAGGTTTAGCCACTGCAACTCTGTGTGCGGATGACGGGCTGTAAGTAGTGGGTGCAGTGGCTGGAGGAGAGATGGCAGTACAGAGAGGAAATGGGAAGGGAAGAGTAGTTACAGAGGAAGTTCTCTGGGGAGTTGCTATGGTCAATGGAGAAAAGGATTTCTGAACAAACTGATGGCTAGTGGCTGGATGCATGTCAACAGATACAAAGGAGGACAGATCCAACCAAGCTTGGTGTAAGGGCTGAACAAATGTCAATTTACACTCTCCTTGTCTAACTAAAGAGTGGACTGCATTAATACAATCTAACACAGCTTTTTGTGAATACACAGAGTAATGTTCCAAAAAATAGCTTTTATCATCCTCTAATAGCCAGATAAGTGAAACCACCTGAGATACATTAAAGGGTGGTTGATAATCATCACCACCACTAGGGACACCAGAGAAAGCCAACTCTGCACAAAATTGAATTAGTGGCTGGATCTCTTCAAACAAAAATCTGCCTTGGTCAAGAAAAGAGTGAGCCAGACGGATGCATTCCAACAATTGCTCCCTAGTCTGCTCTTTCAAAATCTGGCAGCAATAATCCTTGTCTTCTGTTGCAAGCAGTGAGAAATACAAAATCTCCTCAGCATGCATCTCGCAGCAATTAGCAAGTGCTCAGACCTGATTCCCAGTTGCAGACAATCTGATTGTATGGCTTCAGGGATACCATATGCAGGCATCCAGCAAGGATGATCAGATTGGTTGGCTGCACTTAAAGGAATCAGGACCAGATGTTATAGTGAAAATATTTAGATATTTATTAGGAAAATTACACACTTCCAGCACCAAACACCAGCAAATATAAACAAGCCAGTAAAAGATGAAAAACACAGCAAACCCAAAATAAACACCTATAACATCTTATATACCTTCTAACTAACTAAATACAAGTGTAGAAAACACACACACATGTACGGTAAGCAAAACAGGGGGACATCAGATAAGGGGAACAGGGAGCCAGGTTACTGGGAGCAGAAGGAGAGTAAGGGAGCAGGAACCGTGTTCAGGGATTAGGTCTCTGGGTCAGGATCACAGATCAGGGATCAGAACAGATCAAAACGGGTCAGATTCAGGCAGGGGCAGGGCTTGCAGGGAAATACTGAAGCCCTGACCCTTTGTGAAGGGTGGACTTATATACTCCCAGCAGATCATGTCAGGTGCAGCCTGATGATTAGTAAGTCCATCTGCTGGGAGATATCCGCTGGTGGCTACCAGAACTACACCCTCTTGTGCTGAAAGCAACACTGCCACCTGCAGGTGAGTCAAGCAGCAACACGGGTCCTGACACAAAGTAAAAACTCACTCTACAAAAGTGGACATACTCTACTTGCTTAGTAAATCATATTCATACGGATTCAATACATTGATCCCAGACACTCCCCCCCTCCTCGCCTCGAATGTGTACCATACTGCACTTAATTAAGCATAATTGTGTGCACACGCCCCTCCTGGGCTATTTCCTGTTGAATGAGACGTGTGCATATAAAGTTTGCAGTTTGTACTAGAAATACAGCTATGATTAAGCACCAGTAATTTGGCGTGAAATGCGTCAGTTGACTTTTCATCTTCCCATGTTCCTGTTTGATGTTTTTATGTACCATATTCACTGTTTGGATCTTCTACAATAAAGGGGATTGTAAGATGTGCGGCCGTCCAGCAGCTCTCCTTAGTAAATCAGCCAGGCTCTATGGTACTGCCTTATTATAATATTCCATTTCTACTAAGAAATAATGAACCTAAAGCCCCTCTCTGGAATAAAGTTGCCCCTCTCCCACATCTCCCTTCCACCCAGTAGTATTTTGGTTTTGTGTTGCCCTAGGCAAGACTATAATCGGGTGCACCCCCATCTAAATTTGTCCCACCCCAGCCGCGGTATACTATTCTTATCTCACGGTCTGATGAGGAAGCTGCAGTCCTTCACAGTGAACAGCTGTGGCTTCCTCATCAGACCCTGAGATATCATTCGTCCAAGCGTCATATATGCAGTGGTGGCCCGTGCATTAAAGGCGCACGGGCGCCACCCCCCCATCCCTGCTGCCGCCTTCCTATCCATGCGCCCGGCCCCTTTCAGGACGCCGGACACATGGATTCCTATGGCTGGACTGGAGGGGGTGGGTTTTTTTTTGAAGCACCTGATTAGGTGTGAAGCACCTAATAGGCTTCAAAAAAGGGTGGGCTCTGGGCGCAGAGAGTGCGCCTCGATCCCACCCAATTCTGTGACGATAGTGAATGAATTTTTGCTATTTTTACACTACAATGCCTCCCCTCCAATCAGGAGGCAGGTTGGTCAGACCTGTCTCCCGATTGGCTAAAGCACCAGGCGATCCTATTGGATGCCTAGCGGCGCTTTGGCAACAGGAAGGAAGGAGGAAGCATGAGGAGTGAGGACATCTCTGTCCGCCGACGCTGCTGCCTGCACTGTGGATAAGAGAGGAGAGACACAGGCAGATCCTCTCTCTCCACCCCGTAAGTGCTGGACCTGGGGGGGTCGGGGGCTGCTGTCAGAGCCACGAGTCCCGCGGCGGGGGGGTGGGTATTATGGTATTGTGGTGATTTGGTGTCCTCCTATCTGGGGCTCTGTATACTCCTATCTGGTGGTTCTGTATACTCCTATCTGGTGGCTCTGTATACTCTTATCTGGTGGCTCTGCATACCCCTATCTGGTGGCTCTGTATACCCCTATCTGGGGCTCTGTATACTCATATCTGGTGGCTCTGTATACTCCTATCTGGTGGCTCTGTATACCCCTATCTGGGGCTCTGTATACTCCTATCTGGTGGCTCTGTATACCCCTATCTGGGGCTCTGTATACTCCTATCTGGGGCTCTGTATACGCCTATCTGGTGGCTCTGTATACCCCTATCTGGGGCTCTGTATACTCCTATCTGGTGGCTCTGTATACCCCATCTGGGGCTCTGTATACTCCTATCTGGGGCTCTGTATACTCCTATCTGGTGGCTCTGTATACCCCTATCTGAAGCTCTGTATACTCCTACCTGGGGCTCTGTATACTCCTATCTGGTGGCTCTGTATACTCCTATCTGGTAGCTCTGTATACCCCATCTGGGGCTCTGTATACTCCTATCTGGGGCTCTGTATACTCCTATCTGGTGGCTCTGTATACCCATATCTGGTGGCTCTGTATACCCCTATCTGGGGCTCTGTATACTCCTATCTGGTGGCTCTGTATACTCCTATCTGGTGGCTCTGTATACTCCTATCTGATGGCTCTGTGTACCCCTATCTGGTGGCTCTGTATACCCCTATCTGGGGCTCTGTATACTTCTATCTGGTGGCTCTGTATACTCCTATCTGGTGGCTCTGTATACCCCTATCTGGTGACTGTAGAGCCCTATCTGGTCGCTCTGTATACCCCTATTTGGTGGCTCTGTATACCCTATCTGGTGGCTCTGTATACCCCTATCTGGTGACTGTATACCCTATCTAGTGACTGTATATCCTATCTGGTGACTGTATACCCTATCTGGTGATGCTGTTTACCCTATCTGGTGATGCTGGGCTGTATACTCCTGACACAATGGGTTGAAACTATAAGGGGCGTGGCTTAGGAGAAGTGGGAGGGGTCAAAAAGGAAGGGTGGGGTCTCCCCATCCTAAAATTTCACCAGCCGCCACTGCATATATGTGGTCAATAGAGCAGAGGACAGGGTCAACGGAACATAGGATGGGGTCAGCAGGTCAGAGGATGAGGCGGCACTGGTGGACCCTGATGAGGAGGCACTGATGAAGCTGCAATGATATGCGGCACTGATGGGCACTAATAGGTGGCACTGATGGGCATTGATAGATAGCACTGATGGTCACTTATAGGCAGCACTAAAGAGCACTGCTAGGTGGCACTGAAGGTCGCTGATGGGCACTGGTGAGGAGGCACCAATTGGCGGCACTGATTGGCAGCGCTGATGATGAGGCACTGATTGGCAGCATTGATGGGCACTGATAGGCAGCACTAATTGGAACTGATTGGCAGCACTGATGGGCACTAATAGGCACTAATAGGCAGCACTGATGGGCTCTGATTGGCAGCACTGATTGGCACTGATAGACGAAACTGATGGGCACTGATTGGCAGCACTGATGGCTGATAATTGGTGTCGATGTCCCCTTTTACACTTGCCGGTTACCGGCAATTCCTCTCCTCACGCTGTGACAGCGTGAGGAAAGGAATGCCGATATTCACAAGTGTGTTTAGATCATAATCAGCTGTGATTACGTGATAAAGAGCCCCTGTGATTGGCTCTTTAACCCGATCTGTGATCAGCTGTGTCCAAAGGCACATCGATCACAGCAGGTGCGCGGTTCTGGGAGGGAGTAAGAGTTAATAGACGACTGTGCTGTAGCCGTCATTCGGCTATAACGTGGCATCTTGGGAGTGGCGTCACCCCCGTAAAAAATGCTGTGCAAGGCAAACACCTTGTCTGCCTCGCGGCAGATACGCCCCTGCTTCCACCCCCTTTAACTGATCGCTTTAGTAAGCTCAAGCTAGATATACATTATGCAAGTTTCTTAATCAATTTTCAGATTTACCTTCAACTGTGTAGTGCAAGGGCCTGCATGATTACATACAAATTCAAAATATTTAGGTTTGACCTCATATTATATGGTTTTGGTAAATGTAAAGGAAAATTGTACAAGAAATTTGTATAATGTATGGCCAGCCTTAAAGTGTTGATCAGTGTATTCTGACATAGCGCAGTGGGGAGAATTCCTCCATCCACCTTGATTATGTGGATGGGGGAATCTGTTCAGTTTTTTCAATCAATCCTCCGGCTGATCAAAAGAAAAAAGTAATCTATGGCCAACTTTAAGAGTTTGGGATTTGGTGCATTCCATAAAGTATTATGACCTTTATTAAAGTGTGCTGACATGAGGTAGATAACTGATGGCCCTGTTCTTCACAATACAGATGCTATCAGGCTAGAATTCTAACGTTGCTCTGGTACTAGCTGCAATGACAATTGCACAGAGAATACATCATCCTTACAAACATTTGTTACTCCAAACCAACTAAAACATCACTCACAAATGTAAATAATAAATTAAACCACCTAATTAACATCAAAAAGGGAAATAAATAAAAACTGCTTTTGTGAGCACAATGTTGGCAGTGTTTTGTTTAAACCCCCTTGTAGGAGAAAATTGTTCATTACTTGCTTATCTCTATGAGCATATGTAAAATAATACTGCTCATAAGCTCAGTTATGGTGTTAACCTAATACAGTTAAACCTGTGATAGACTCACCCAGGACAGAGGCTTTTGGAGGGAACTGCAGGCTAGCCTTTTGCCCACTGACTATGGGCCCTGGCATTTAAGGGAACACTTCTCTTTGGGAGGTGTATGCCTGGGGGACCCGTGGAGTAATGTTGCTTTGGATTCAAGTCCATGTCTCCCCAAGACACACAGTCTCTGGGACTCTAGGCCCAGGGTCCCTGTTTAAGGCCTAATTGCCCCATTAAAAATAATGACTGCTTCACACTGTGAGACTAGCAGATTCTGATACCACCTGTCTGAGGCCCCCTGCCATAATGTGTTTATTGTAAGTAGATCTCCTGCTATTGTCTGAAGGTGTTCTGTGTTTATACTTGGGATGATGTGTAATGTACCTTGTGAAGCTTGGTGACAACAAGTCTGACCTGAAGTGAGATCCTGATTAATCAAAGCATTGTCTAGATGTGAATTCCCATTCACCTATTGTTTCTGTCTGGTGGCTAATCTAACTAAACTCTTAAGGATCCTCTATGATTGGATTAGCCATGAGTCAGCTGTACCTCGTTAGCTAAATTAGTGTGTGATGTTTTGGGTAAATATTTGGGTCATTGTCAATGTGGTGAGTGACCTCCTTCTCAAGTGTATAAAAGCCTGTATTCTTGTTCAAATAAACAGTCCTTATTCTAGTTTACTCCAAACCTGGTGCTGCCTAGTTCTTAGGGTAACTATAGCCAGATTCACTGGCAGGGCCGTCTTTAAGGCAGGGCCATTGTTGTGGGGCCCAAAGCAACTGCCTAATACTTGCCAACTATCCTGGTTTAAATTCCCTTGTCCCTTGAAGCTTTAGTCCTGTGTTGAGTCCTGATATTCCAGTGTGAAATGCTGCTACTAATGCTGCCCAGCTCTGTCCTATTGTTGTGTACAGATGACTCACCTGCAGACCCTGTGTTTACATGTAAATAACCTGCATTGATATGTAAATTGTGGCGGCATTTTTATGTAAACAGTGGCGGCCGGCAGCATTGATATGTAAATAAAGGTCATGTCCATCATCACCTTTACTGAATGCTGCTCACAGGGGAGATAAAGGGGCATGCTTGCAACTGTGGTCATTAAGCCTAACATCAGCCTGTTCTGCAAAGGAAAGCAAATTGGTGGGGGTGGGGGGGAGGGTAGCGTGGGGTGGGCAGAGGTAGGCAGAGAGGGAATTACAGTTTTGGGTGCACAGGTGAGAAAGGAGGGGATGTATAGAGGTAAGGAAGGTGGGGGCAAAGATGAGCAGAGGAGGCAGGTAGAGTTAAGGGGGGGGGGGGGTTGGAGTGGAGAGGACGGGGAGGTTTGGGGTACAGAGGTTAGCAGGGGTTTTAGGATGCAAAGGTGTACTGACAGGGTGGATAAAGATGTAGGTCACGTGTAGGGAAGCCCATTGATTTCAAATGGGCTGCTCTACGCACTAGAAATGTGGAAGAAAGTCCCTAACCCTTTGTCAAAATCACGCGGTGCCACAGCACATGTCAGCAGATGCCTAAGGGTGTCATTAACAATTGATGGCACTGCTGTGTATCTGCTAAAGGGCAGCACAATTCTGTGGTGTCAGGAAAGGGATTTGCATGCATTCCCAACACACAGAAATATGAACGCAGGCTAAATGTTTTGATTACATTGGTGGGCAGTGTAAATCTTCTCATTACATTGGGGCTTGGTGTACAATCCTTCCATTCACATTAGTGGTTAATGAAAATCCCTTCTTACATTGGTGGTTACTGTGAATGCTTCTATTACCTTAGTGGTCAGTGTAAATCCCTGTTACATTGGTGGCCAGTGTTGAAACTCCTCTTTATATTGGTAGTCGGTAAAAAAATCAGCATTGCCATTGATCACACTCTCCCCTCCCCCCAGCACTGCCACTGATTCCAAGAGTTCTAGGATCCCTAGGAGTTTTTCCTAGGAGATGATGTGCTGTAACAACTAGGAAACAATCAGTGAGCAGTAATGATGTGCATTAATCTCCACAACCAATCAACAAGCAGACATCGTGTGCTGTAACCTCTAGCAACTAATCAGTGAGCTGTAATGTGTGCTGTAACCTCTAGCAACTAATCAGTGATCTGTAATGTGTGCTGTAACCTCTAGCAACTAATCAGTGAGCTGTAAAGGGTGCTTTAAACTCTAGCAACCAATCAGTAAGTGGTAATGATTTGCTGTAACCTCTGGCAACCAATCGTAATCGCTGCCTGATCTGATTCGGTAGACTGATTTTGAGTCTAGCTGCTATTTACTGTATGACTTATAGCAGGTGGAAAGCGAAATTGCTTGGGAGGCCCAAGAAAATGTTTGCCCAGGGTCCAATCAATAATAAAGACGGTCCTGTTCACTGGTCTCGTGTCCCAGAGGTTGGGAAGTAGCTTCTTGGCAGAGATACCCAGTCATGGTGTCCGGAGTCCATCACAAAACCTACAACGCCTTGGCCTTAAAGTGATTGTAAATGATCACCTTGTTAAACAACCCGTTCAGTTTAAAATAGAAATAAAAGGCAAAACATTTTTCTATAGATATAAAAAAAAAAACATTAGAAATACCTTTTTTACCTTTTTTATAAATGATCACATTCCCTCGGTTCTCAGCTGCATAAGAGCTGGGGGAGGAGAAGCAGTGGCACACTGAGCTTGCCAGTGAATGGCTGTGCAGCGGGGGCATGTCAGGACAAGTATGATCATTGGAGGAGAGTACAGTTCCCAGCACAGCTTGAGAAAAGACCAGTGTTCTCTCCTGCTAAGCGTGGTCAGTTTTTAATAGGAAAGCAGGACTGGCAGGAACACCAGGGATTTCACACTAAGGAAGTAATACAAAGAGAACAGGATACATTTCTCATACAAGTACATGGTACAGCAGGCACATATCAGGAGATCCAAAGTGTATGTACAGTAAACCTAGATACTAAAAATGTAAACAGCTTCTTGTTTCTGTTGAAAATGTAGTTATGTATGTCTTTTTATATTGATGTGAGTAAATGTTTTATAAATGGATTGCAAAAAACACACACAGGAGAGGGCAAACACTTTGTGCATTACCATATACAAATTTATTGAATCCACCATGACAAGAGGACACTCACAAGTGGATAAGAACAACATACTTAAACCTGGTCTACTTCAGTGGCTTTGGGGGGCGTCAGCCATGATATCGTTTGGTTTTAGGACAGGTTACACCACGTCCAGTTGAAGTACACCAGTTTTTTGCTTGCTGTTCTTATCCACTTATGAGTATCCATTTGTCTGTGTGGATTCAATAAATTTGTCGAGGGTAACGCATGAGGTGTTTGCGCCCTCCTGTGTGTGTTTTATGCAGTTCATTGAAGATTTCCCAGTCTGAGGAGGGCTGCACCCCTAAGAGGCTTGGTGGAGTGAAACATTTTAAACCACTTGCCGATCACACTATAGCCGAATGGCGACTATATCGCGGTCGTCCTGTTCTGGGAGGACGTCTACTAACTTCCTCCCAGAACCACACGCCCGCTGCTGCGCGCACCTGGCACGCCCTGGGATTGCTGTGTCCTTCGGACACAGCAGATCACAGATCGGGGTAAAGAGCCAATCACAGTGGCTCTCCAATCACAGCTGATCCCAAAATAAACACACTTGCCAGTTATCAGCATTCTTTTCCTTTCCTTCCTCACAACATGAGGAGAGGAGAGGAGAGGAGAGAGCTGGTAACTGTTAGGCAAGTGTGAAAAGGGACATCTACACTGATAATCAGGGCACTAATCATCAGTGTCCTGATTATCAGTGCAACCCCAACAGTGCCCATAAGTGCTGCCAATTAGTGCCCATCAGTGCTACCAAACAGTGCTCATTAGTACTGCCAATCAGTGCCCACCATCAGTGCTTCCTCATCAGTGCCACCTATCAGTGCCCATCAGTGCCGTCCATTAGTGTTGCTTATCAGTGCCCATCAGTGCTGCCTACCATTGTCCTTCTGTGCTGCCTACTAGTGCCCATCAATGCTGCCTATCAGTACCCATCAGTGCCGCATATCAGTACAGTCTCAACAGTGCCGCCTCATCAGTGCCCATCTGCGCAGCCTATCAGTACCCATCAGTGCAGCCTATCAGTGCCCATCAGTGCCGCCTCATTAGTGCCCATCAGTGCTGCCTATTAGTGTCCAGCAGTGCAGCCTCATCAGCACACATCAGTGAAGGAGAAAAATTACCTGTTTGCAAACTTTTACAACAGAAACCAAGAGTGTTTTTTTTTTAAAACTTTTGGTCTTTTTTTTTTCATTTCATTACCAAAAAACCAACCACCAAATAAAATCACTCTTGGTTTCTGATGTGAAAAAAATGATAAAAATTTCATATGGATACAGTGCTGCATGACCGCGTCATTCAAAGTGTGACAGCGTTGAAAGCTGAAAATTGGCCTAGGCAGGAAAGGGGGTGAAGGTGTCCAGTGGGCAAGTGGGAAAACTTGATTGAGCGCTGGAGTGTTTTGGTTGAATATAAATGTTTCATAAATACCTGTTGATCCTGCCAGTTTCTGCTCTCTCTCTCTCTCTCTCTCTCACTCTGAGACCTAATTGAATAGGATGACCACCAGTTCCCAGTTAACATGGTAGTAAGCTCTCTTCTGAAAAAAACCCACTCGCAGGCAGGGTTTTTATAACAGAAGAGACCTTAGAGGTCTCTTCTGTCATAAATGTCCCCCCTGTCTGTTAGTGGGTAATGCGACCTGAGCCACGAATGCACAGCTCACACCATGTTTACGTCTTACTCTGTGCTCCGTGACAAAGTAACTCTGGGTGCATGTGCAGGAGTGACGTCACCGCAGCCCGGTCATTCAGAACCCAGAAGGAAGACTGAATTAAAGTGTTACTAAACCCTGTAATATGAAAATAGTTCATCTGCCCCCCCTCCCCCCCCCACACTCCCCCCCCCCCCACAGTGCCCACAGCTTTTAAATCTTATTTTTACATTAAAATACTGCCATTATATACCTTTTTGGCTGATCTGTATACCCTGGTCACGTAATAAACTGCAGGGTCTGTCCAGTGCTGAGTGTTCAGGTAGGAGGAGATTTCCACTATAGCCTGTATACACGCCCACATGTGTCAATATCATGTGACCTGGCTAGCTCTGAGAAAGAAATGGAGACCAAACTGAGCATGTGCAGCTTTACTACCCTCACTGTGTATTATCTGGCCTTGCCAAGAGAGGCCCTGCAGGAGGGGGAGGATCTGTTCATACAGGATCAAAGAGCATTTTTACACAATGTAATCGATTAACCCCTTAAGTTCCACAGTGAGTATAACAAGCATGCTATGCTTTACATACAGACAGATTTTACTGGGACCGAGGAGAGCTGTGACAACCCAGCACTGGAGGGCTCCATTTGTAGATAAGTTTCTCATAATGTTTTAGTAGATTATAAATTAAACTTGCGGGGGGGGGGGCTTTTTTTACTTTCTTAACCACTTGCCGACCGCAGTCTGACGGCGACAGAGTGGCTCGATATTACAAATCCCCGTCATATGACGGCGGCTGCGATACCTGTCAATGTGAGCGCGCGCCGCCGAAGGCTCACTGTGTTCAGGGGGGCCAGGGAGCGGGTAGGGCGGACTCGATTGCCGCCGGCTACCCACGATGCCCCCCGCAGTGAAAGAACGGAGGTCCGTGTAAGTAAACACGGATCTCCGTTCTGTTAGAGGGGGAAGGGCTGTGATCACAGGCTTCCTGTATATGGAAGCCATGATCACTCCCTTCTCCCAGTCAGGCCAGCCTACATACAGTTAGAACAAGCCCAGGGAACACAGTTAACCCTTAGAGCGCCCCCTCCAAGTTAACCCCTATACTGCCAATGGCATTTACACAGTAATCAGTGCATTTTTATAGCACTGATCGCTGTATAAATGCCAATGGTCCCAAAAAAGTGTCAAAATGGTCCGACATGTCCACTGCAATATCGCAGTACCGCTAAAAATCACAGATCGCCACCATTACTAGTAAAAAAATAAATAAAAACCCCAGAAATGAATTCTCATCATCCGTAAACTTGGCAACTTTTGGACAAACCAGTCAATAAACACCAATTGCGATTTTTTTTATCAAAAATATGAGGAAGAATATAAATCGGCCAAAACCAATGGAAAAAAATGTTTTTTTTATATTTTTTTGGGATTTGTATTTTAGCAAAAAGTAAGAAATTTGTTTGTTTTTTTTTTTTTGCAAAATTGTCGCTCTTCTTTTGTTTATAGCGGCAATCAGAAATGACGCAGAGGTGATCAAATACCACCAAAAGAAAGCTCTATTTGTGGGAAAAAAAGGACGCAAATTTCGTTTGGGTACAACGTCGCACGACCGCGCAATTGTCAGTTAAAGCGACGCAGTGCCGAATCGCAAAAAGTGCACTGGTCCTAAAGTGGGAAATCCTTCCGCGGCTGAAGTGGTTAAGGAGACTATTGCTCCTTTTGTAAATATAATTATTATTTTTGCTGGGCAGCTTGGCCACTTACGGCAGTGGTAAATAACAAATCTACTGGCAGGATCAGCTGGTAATAAAACTATATTAAGGGGGAAAACTGGTGTGTTCATTCTCACGGCAGTCTGCATCATGTAAGTCATCTTTTCATTTTTGCCTTACCATTCTGAGAATTGTAACAAAAAGGAAAAGGTTGGTGATGATTATTCAAATAACATTTACATAACTGCTCAAGATTAGAGACTGCACACTACATTTGGCATCATTCTATCACGTGTACTTTAGCTGTTCATGTGTTCTTTTATGAAGGCTTTACAAATAATATATTACAGAGCAACTAAAAATAGCTTTTCCATTAGTAATTCATAAAGTGTGGGAGTGTCATTTCTAATAATGTGTTTTGTAGCCACACCTTTCCTTTGTTCATAAAGCTACACTTCACCTTCAGCAGTCATCTTCCAAAGGACCCGTCTTCTGTTTGTGTGCTACTCTACTCTTCATAAATTATGCATCGCTCATACAATTCACCAACCTCTCCAATGGTAAGTGAACTGTGCCTTCAAGCAAAATTAAAGCCTTTACATTATATTTAGAGGAAATTCTAGGAAGTAAACTGCTCTTTCTCCTAGTATTTGCCTCTTTAATTATATCTAAAGCCCAAACTTTTTTTTTCTTTTTTAGTTATGGATAGAGTTTAAAAATATTAGAACCTCTGCCAGGAGTATGAAGGGTTAGAACCTATGAAAAGTTTAATGTTGTCAATTCACTTTCTCTGTATTTCCTGGTGACTATTCTTAGCAAGGCAGGAGTTTACAGACCAAAATTTAAAGTAGAAGTTTAGGCTATAACTAAAATCTGTAAATCTTCTTGCATCCACGATCTAAGACTAACCTATCTAGCCCTGTAAAGAAGCAATAGCTATACATACCTTTTCTGAAGCAGCTCTGGTCCAGTCCAACGCTGAGCTGTCAGCGACGGCTTCTCTGGTTGCAGAAGAGGCAGCCAACAAAGGCAAGCCCCATAGAAAGTCTATGGGTGACGTTGATTTCCATTCATTTCCCAGCCATTGTCGGCTGTCTCCTCTGCAGAGATGCCGCCACTGGAAACCACACCGGAGCGGCTTCAGAAAAGGTAGTATAGTGATTTTTGCTTTACAGGGCTAGATAGGTTAGTCTTGGATTGTGGATGCAAGTAGATTTAGAGGTTTTAGTTTTAGGGTGAACTTCCACTTTAAGGTTGTCGCTGGAAAAGAAACAGAGGAGAAATCTTCCAATAGGAAAACATATTCTAGTGACAACTCTATTTGTAGTGAATTTCCCCAAATTCAGAGAGGTTTTCTGTTACTTTTGTTTTATCCCTGGAACAGGAAGTGAGGGGACATCGCCCCAATAGGACCAGACCATACGTGATGGTTTTAACTATGTCCTACTCTATCAAAGTGTTAGTTTTAGATCTACACTACTTAATGCAGCATTACTGTTGAGTTGCAAAGGAACTTTTATTCTTAAATTCACTGTCAGTGTCAATGGCAGTAGCAGACAAAATGAAGGTGGCTACATCATCATCTTGCTCCTTGTTGGCTTCAGGATTCACAAGCTGTTTCTTTTCAGTTGTTCTGCATAGTACTTTGAAAAACATTTAAAGTAAATACAAATCAGTCACCAAAACCATCATTTTTAGTTCAAATAGGAAGACAGATATTATGATAAAGAACCTCGAAAATGTAATTGTTTTAGTTCCTTGAAAGACAAAGAGGGGGTAAAGTTCTCACTGGCCTACTATCAGAATTCGAGTTGAGCGAACACCTGGACGTTTGGGTTCGGAGGGTCCGAACGAACTTTGGAAAAAAGTCCGGGTTCGGCACCGAACGTTTCCGAACGTTATCCCGGACCCCATTGAAGTCAATGGGGACTCGAACTTTTAGGCACAAAAAAGGCTGTAACAAAGTCCTGGCAAGTGCTAGAGGGCTGCAAAAGGAAGTAAAATGGGGTTAAGAGTAGGGCAAGTGCCCTACAAAAAAATGGGGATAGGGAAAATAAATTAAAATCAAATAAAAAAAATGGGAAGGGGGGGTGGATGTGGAGTAGCAGCCTAGAGGTTGACTAGATCGTGACCATGGCAGTGTAGGTGGAAGTGGCGGTGGTTGAGGAGGAGGAGGAGGTAGCAAGCACTGTATTTTTTTTTGTTTGTTTATAATTGGGGTAGCCCCCAAAATATTGAGGCCTATTCAAAAAAACAAGTATACGAATGGCTATGTGAGTCCGGTCTAAATGTTTATTCTGCACAAGGTACAGACAAGTCTTGTGGGATCCATGCCTGATTCATTTTAATAAAGGTTAGCTTGTCCACGTTGGCTGTGGACAAACGGCTGCGCTTGTCTGTGATAACACCTCCTGCCCTGCTAAACACACGTTCAGACATTACACTGGCTGCAGGGCAGGCAAGCACCTCCAAGGCATAAATGGCAAGCTCAGGCCATGTGGCCAATTTGGAGACCCAGAAGTTGAATGGGGCAGACCCATCAGTCAGTACGTGTAGGTGTTTGCACACATACTCTTGCACCATGTTGCTGAAATGCTGCCTCCTGCCGTTGTCTATCTGCTGGTGGTGCTGTTTGTTGTGGCGGGCTGCTGACAAAGCTTTGCCACATTTCGGCCATGCTAACCCTGCCTTCTGAGGTGCTGGCGGTGGCACAGCTGCGTTGGTGACCTCTTCCTCCTCCTCCTCTGCCTTCGCCTTGTGCTTCCGCTGAGCCCCCGGTGTCATTTGGGAATGCCCTCAGCAGCACCTCTATCAGTGTGCGCTTGTGGTCGCGCATCTTCCTCTCACGCTCCAGTGAGGGAATTAAGGACGGCACGTTGTCCTTGTAATGGGGATCCAGCAGGGCGGCCACCCAGTAATCAGAAGAAGTTACAATGTGGGCAACTCGGCTGTCGTTGCGCAGGCACTGCAGCATGTAGTCGGCCATGTGTGCCAGGCTGCCCAGAGGCAAAGACAAGCTGTCCTCTGTGGGAGGTATATCATCTGTGTCCTCTGTATCCCCCAGGCACGCTCCAGTGATGCCCACGAGCTGCGTTGGGTGCCACCCTGCTGCAATTCCTCCTCCTCCCCATCTTCCTCGTCCTACAAAACTGTGCCCTGGCTTGAATATTTTTGACCTGGCCTATGCTGGTGCAGGAACCCACCCTCCGAGCCACTTGCGAATGACTGGCCTGATAATGGTGGAAATGACCCCTCTTCCTCCTCCTCCTCCTCATCCTCCTGTGCCATATCCTCTTCCATCATGGCCCGAAGTGTTTTTTCAAGGAGACATAGAAGTGGTTTAGTAACGCTGAGAACAGCGTCATCAGCACTGGCCCTGTTGGAGGAGTACTCAAAACACCGCAATACGCTACACAGGTCTCGCATGGAGGCCCACTCGTTGGTGGTGAAGTTTTGCTGTTCCGCAGAGCGACTGACCCGTGCGTGCTGCAGCTGAAACTCCACTATTGCCTGCTGCTGCTCGCACAGTCTCTCCAGCATGTGCAAGGTGGAGTTCCACCTTGTGGGCACGTCGCATATGAGGCGGTGAGCGGGAAGGCCGAAGTTCCGCTGCAGCGCAGACAGGCGAGCAGCAGCAGGGTGAGAACGCCAAAAGTGTGCACAGACGGCCCGCAATTTATGCAGCAGCTCTGACATATCCGGGTTTTTAAAAAATTCTGTACCACCAAATTCAGCACATGCGCCAGGCAAGGGATGTGCGTCAAACGGGCTCGGCCCAGAGCCGCTACGAGATTTCGGCCATTGTCGCACACCACCAGGCCGGGCTTGAGGCTCAGTGGCAACAACCACTCATTGGTCTGTTGTTCAATGCCCGTCCACAGCTTTTGCGCATTGTGGGGTTTATCCCCAAACATATCAGTTTTAAAACAGCCTGCTGTCGTTTCCCCCTGGATGTGCTGATGTTGGTGGTGAAGGTGTTACGCTGAACGGATGAGTGGGTGGTCGAGGAGGAGGAAGCGCAGTAGGAGGAGGAGGCAACAGGAGGCAAAGAGAAATGCCCTGCAATCCTCGGTGGTGGAAGGACATGCGCCAAATGGCTAGCCGACTCAGGCCCATCGGCCACTACATTTGCCCAGTGTGCAGTTAGCGAGATATAGCGTCCCTGCCCGTGCTTACTGGTCTTTGTATCAGTGGTTATGTGGACCTTGCCACTGATGGCGTTGCGCAGTGCACACTTGATCTTGTCCCGACTTGTTTGTGCAGGGAAGGGATGGCTCGCCTGGAAAAGTAGTGGCGGCTGGGTACCACGTACTGTGGGACAGCCACCGCCATCAGGTTTTTGAAACTGTCCGTGTCCACCAGACGGAATGACAGCATTTCAAAGGCCAGGAATTTTGAAATGCTGGCATTCAGGGCCAGGGATCACGGGTGGGTAAGGGGGTACTTCCTCTTTCTCTCCAGTGTTTGGGAGATGGACAGCTGTAAGCTTCCATGGGACCATGTGGAAATGCTTGGGGATGGTGGCGGACATGGTGGCGTTGCTGTCATATCGTCTGTTTGCTGGGTGGCAGGTGACACTGTCACTGTAGAGGTGGAGGAAGAGGCCGAGGCAGCAGCAGAAGAGGAAGCAGGAGGAGGCCGAGACCTTTCTTGGATTGTGAGGTAATTATTCCAATGCAGCTTGTGCCTTGAATTTAGATGCCTGGTCATGGGGGTTGTGCTCAGGTTAAGAACATTTATGCCCCAGCTCTGGCTATCATTGCACAGCTTGCAAACCACTCGTGTCCTGTCGTCAGCACATTGTCTGAAGAACTGCCACGTGGGGGAATGCCTTTGAGCTGCCTTTGGTGTGCTAGGTCAGGGGTAGGCAACCTGCGGCCCTCCAGCTGTTGTAGAACTACATTTCCCATGAGACATTGCAAGGCTGACGGGTACAATTACTCCCAGAGGCATGATGGGACTTGTAGTTTTGCAACAGCTGGAGGGCCGCAGCTTGCCTACCCCTGTGCTAGGTCCCTGGGTGCGGTGGGTAGTAGCACGCCTACTGTCTAGGGGACGCTCGCTCCACTTTTGCAACCTGCTTCCTCTTTTGCTGTGCTGGTGCCTCTGTGCGACCACCACCTCTTCCTCCAAACTCCACACGTCACTTGCATGACCCTCATTCCATGTGGGGTCTAGGACCTCATCATACTCCACATCATCTTCCACCCACCCTTCACCACTGCCCTCCTTGTCAGTCTGCACACTGAGACAAGCTGCAGCAGTTGGCACCTGTGTTTCATCATCATCAGAAATGTGCTGCGCTGGTGTTTCCATGTCCTCATCCTGCAACAGATGTGGTTGGGCATCGGTGCACTCAATGTCTTCCACTTCTGGGGCAGCGCTATGTGGATGGCCCACAGAAAGCACACCAGGAGAGTCATCAAAAAGCATAAGAGTCTCTTGCAGGACTTGGGGCTCAGACTGCTTGGCTAATTTACAAGGGGCTGAGGTGAAAGACAGATGGCCATGGGGTTCAGGTGCCAACTCTGAGCTTTCATCAAGGGACCGGGAGGTAGACATTGTGAAGGAACTGGAGGCATTGTCAGCCACCCAATCTACTATCGCCTGTACTTGTTCTGGCCTCATCAATCATTGAGGGGCATTCTGGCCTACCATATACCGGTGAAAGTTCTGTTGGCTACCTGAGGAAGGTGTTTCCCTTGTGCGTGTAGCTGGCACACCTCGACCACGTCCTCTCCTTCCAACAGGAGGTTCACCAACACCAGCAGCAACAGCATCACCAGCAGACCTAGACCACGTCCCTTATTTGCTCTCCTCATTGGGCCCGCAAATGTACTATGTAGCCCTATGTAAGTATTTATTAATACCAATTAATACCTTTTTTTTAAAAAAACACCAACGTAGCCGGACTTTTTATTTTGGTGCAAGAAATGCACTGCTCACACCAACAGCTGGAAGCTCTCCCTTTAGAACTAGGAGATGATTTTTGAACAATAAATAATCTGTCACTTACAGCAACAGCTGGAACCTGGCCCTATAGGAGTAGGCAATGCTTTTTGAACAATAATCTGTCCCTCTAAGCAACAGCTGGAAACTCTCCCTTTAGAACTAGGAGATGATTTTTAAACAATAATGTGTCACTTACAGCAACAGCTGGAACCTGGCCCTATAGGAGTAGACAATGGTTTTTGAACAATAATCTGTCCCTCTAAGCAACAGCTGGAAACTCTCCCTTTCAAATTTTTAGTAGAGGATCAAGATTTCCCTCTCAAAGGTCGACAACGAATCTCCCTGTCTAATAACAAGTTTTTCGTAACGGATGA